>JBBPLT010000688.1:0-14994 GCA_038089955.1 Strobilomyces dryophilus | reverse complement strand
GACAAGGATGAGGGTTTGACCTAAGGGGCGTCCTCTAGGGTCAAGGGTTCGTGCTCCAAGGGGGCTTCCTCAAGGAGGGGTCAAGGGTTCGGCCTAGAGAGGCACGATCGAGGGTTCGAGGGAGCGTCCACTCAAAGTAGGACGAGGACTTAGAGAGTCAAGGATCAAGGGCAAGCAAGTGTATTCCAGGAGGATACTCGAGGAGGTTTAGCTTAAGGGGAATACATGAGCGAGCGAGGTCTTAAATAGAGAAAGAAAAGGGTATGACTAAGCGGATGAGTCAGAAGAAGTCAGAATGAGTCATCCGCGGCAAAGGACGCGTCAGCGTATTAGTAATACAGTGGAAGGTCGTGGAATGTGTTGGAACGTTCCATCGGTTCCGAAGAAGCAAGAACTAAGAAAAGAACAAGTCGAGTCACCGGGTTACGCTGGCGGAGTGCGAAGCGGAAGGAGAAAGAAAAGGAATCGTAACAGATCGAGTCACTGGGTTACGCCGGCGGAGTGCGAAGCGGAAGGAAGAAAGAAGGAAATCGTAACACATAACATCAACTCTACCATGCATTTATTTATGCTCGTTTTCCCTTACCATGCCTTTTCGAGCCAAGTTGTCCCCATTATGTTCATTTGCGCTCATGCTTCTTGTTGCCCCTCGACACAAAAGATGACTTCACTCTCCAGTTACCTCTGTTGTGTCTTGTCAACCTCCCACCCACTCGCTTGCCACTACCACCGCTTCTCTTCCAACCCTATTGTTCGTTCATTCGTTCGCTTGCTGCCGCATCTTTTTGAGCCCAATTGCTTAACTGTCACCCTTCCATGTTTCAGTGAGCCACATGGCTTGTTTTTCACTGCCACCATGTCTTTTCAAGCTCGATTGCTTGACAGTCGCTCCCCGAGCTTCGCCATGGCTCATTCACCACCACCATCACATCTTTCCATACCCGGCTGCTCATCAGTTACTCCCTCTGCATTTCATCCTCCTTCAAGTCCCAGCGCCTGCTGCCTACTTTCCAGCCCCAACACTCGACAATCACCACTGCTGTTTTTTTTTTCGAGTTCCAGCATCATCTGCAATGGTCGCTCCCTTTTTGGAGCCTGACACTCAACAGTTGCCCCTATGGTGTTGTGTTAAGCGACACTGCTCATCCGACACCCCTGCTACCTGACTTCAAGTATGATTGCTTGTTGACTACCCCTGTTGTATTTTAGCGAACACAACCGCTCGTTTGACGCCGCTAGTCCTATCCCAAGTGCGGCAAGTGGCGGATTTGACAAATACACGGAGTTAGGCGTGTTTTCCACTATGTACATATATTTGCTCTTGATGTCGTCGACATACACACGGTCAGGGGCTTCGATTCGACCATCAATGAGGGACCTTGCAAGCAAGGTAATACCTTCTGTGATAGACCTTTACCTAGAGTGACAGAGGACTTGTTCACTGTCTGTGTTATGGGACTCCTTTATTGTGAGATGAGGACTTTTCTGACTCGTGGTTTCAACCAAACATCGATCGCGATAATAAGCCGCGAATCCCACAGGAGCTTCCCCTCCTCGCGACGACGACCGTCTCCACTCAAGTTTCCCCCCATGCAACCCGCGATACAAATACAGGTGAATCTATACCTCTCTAGATATTTCTTTCTGACAACACCACATCAGAAAAAGCGTAGAGAAAAGGACCACCGTGCTCAGCGCCATCCAGCGCCCGCGACGCCGTTACCCGTCGAGGCGTTCTTTGCTGCCTATGTCCCACGCTTTCGGTACAATGACACCGCTTCCGCCTCGTCCGAATTCCACCGCCTCTGCAGGGCGTTCAGTTGGGACAAGAACTGCCCCGAGAAGCGCAGGGCCCTTGACAAGTTCCAGGAGGCCCTCGTACTGCAGTTCCACGCGCTGTACGGGACCGACATCGACGACATCGACGCGTGGCGCAGCCTGTGCCGCGCCGTGCGCATCGATCCCGTTCCGGACGACTTGAAAGCCTGTCGCGAGGCGAGCTCCAGTTTCCCTTCTCGTTCGTGTGGTGCTGACCCTCCCTCTCGGTAGGCCGTCTACTACACGTTCGTTAATCTGGTCGACCTCGTCGACGCCCCGACCACGGGAGCGGAGGTTCGGACCTTTTCCTCGGAGCGTGCGCTCAGCGAGTACACCGTCAAGAAGGGCCGGTTCTTTCCACGGGACCACGAACTGGCGGGAACGCTCCTCAGGTTCCTCCTGCGGCACATTATGTTTCCGCGTGACGGGTACGATGACAAGCGTCGCTGGGGCAAGTACAAGAGGCGCGGCAGGCGCCGCCAGAGGGGGGATTCCGTCCCACTTACGTCCAGAGCGTGAATGAGACAGAACGCCACCTTGGGCGGTGTGTTGTGTCCGGTTCGGGCCGAGGGTAGAACTTCCCCTTCGATTTCTTGTAAACCACAGATGATGCGCTACGTTTTGTCCGCGTTCTGGTCATTTTTTTGTCGTCTCGTCCAATAGCATTTTCCATTTCTCACAAACAGGACGTTCCACGAAAAGCGAACCTTTATACTTCCACTAGCAACACCCTAACGTCCTGCAAGCCGTGGGCCCACTCCCGCGTCGAGTCGACCATTCTCTTGGCCCAGTTGGTCGGAGCGTTGATGACGTCGCTCGGAGAGTCGGAGGGGTGTCGTCGCTTGGGTTGGGCGAGTTGGGCGTGGTGTGTTGTTCTGCTTCACGGGCTTATCGATCACCTTCTCCGCTTCATCACTGACGATGTTTCCGATGTGCGTGGCCACTTGACGTGCGCCTGCGAGGAGCTCCCTGGTGTCGTTGAATGTCCTGTTGGAGCATCTTCGCGTCCCTCAGGGTCCGAGCCTGCACACCATTTCCTTCCCGCATGGCTGACATTCACAATATCTGTGCTGCGCTCGATGTCAGGGACGTCGGCGGCCTCGATGCGTGGCGGCGCCAATGCATCGTGGGCGTCCGATCCCGTCCTGAACGGCCTGGCTGCCCAGTCGCAAGGGGCAAGAGCCCAGTGCCCTCGTCGCACGCCATCATTGGTAGCTCCAGACGCGTTTCGAAGGCCATCTTCCAAGACTCACCCCCGCCATCTGACCAAGCGGATTCGCTGGTGTGGCAGTGACACAGTGCTTTTCCTGTGCCAGCCGGTTGTATGTTTAGTAGTTATACGCAATGTGCAATGGAACGAAATGTATCATACTTGGTTGATTTGTTAACGTGCTACGGACAATGTGGGTCCAGGATGTGCCCGGACTCGGGCCTTGTTTTAAAGCAAAGGTGACCTGCAGCCCCTGTCTCACCGGCATCTGCCGGATCAGACTTTTAATTTGCGTCACCATTACAGTTCTGTACGCGCTTCCCTACCAGTGCAGAAAGTTGTTGAGGTGGAGGGCGAAGTAAGTGCACTGTGCATTGACAACAAATAGGAACATATCACTGACCAGTGCTCGCGCCATCCAGTAAGCAAACTCGCCAGGTTGGAGGTTCGCAGCGCCGAATTCCGAACTTCGAGTCAGAAAGGAACAATGCAGCGACGAAAAGGTCCAGGACATGCCCATGGTCTTCCCGTTCAACCTCAACTGAGTCACTGTATCTATTTTTTTTAATAACTGACAACAGTGTGAGATCACCTCTCTGTGCATAGTCACGTCTTCCGCAACATGTTCAGCCGCTCACCTGGCATAGTATGTCGTCGAGCTGAACGGCTGGCATGACTCACTCCACAGATCGAGCGTAGTGCGTCTGGCGCGCCTAGCTTTGTCGCTTCACTCGTCACTCTGACCTGTTCGTCATCGTACATCAGTGGCATCCTTTGTGCAAGGATCGCAACGGCTGGTCTGGCTGGCACGCTCTCGATTTCCGGAACATCTTTTTTCCCCGCGAAATATGTCGATGAAGTGGCCAAATCCTTCGTACTGGAGTGAGATATGCGGATGATCAAGGCCTTCATAGAAAGAACGGTGGCCAGCGCTTTCCGTGCAGCTGAATCTCGATGCTTGGCGCCACTTTATGAAATTTTCGAGAGCACCGACGTCGCCAAAGGCCACCGAGTTTATGGCTTTCTCAAGGTCCCCGACGGTCCTCGACATCTTGACTGAGAAGATCCCTCTGTCTTGTCCTCGGTACCAACAATTAAGCTTTATCGTTGTGACAGGATCCCTAGACGAATCGTCCATCTCCGATATGTAAACGACATTGCCAGTCCTTCCGGTACGGCGTCCGCCTCGGCTTTGCCCGACCAGAGGACCCATGCTTTGTCTGCGAGCGTCGTTTCGTCCAACGGCACCATGTATTTCTCACGAACAGGGTATCTACGCGTGTCGCGTCCTGCGACCACGCACACCGTTCTTCACGAAAACCGAACCTCTAGACCTCTCCTAGCACGCCCTACGCACCCAGCGCGTTCTGCAACCCCTGCGCCCTCTGCCGCGCCAAGTCGGCCATCCGCTTGGCCCAGTTGGTCGACGCGTCGAGGACGTCGCTCGGCGTCGTCGTGGCGTCGGGCGAGTTGGACGTGGTGTTCGGCGCGGTCTGTGACCCGCCGTCGTTCTGCTGCATGAGCTTATCGATCTCCTTCTCCGCCTCGTGCGTGGCGATGCGCTCGGCCTCGTGAGTAGCCACTTGACGTGCGCCTGTGGCGAGCTGCTCGAGCGTGAGCGCGCCGCGCGGGGGAGGTGAGAGAGAGAGGGGCGTCTCACGGAGTTCATGAACCCGGGTTTGCGCTCCGACTCTGGGTCTTGCTTTTTCTCGTCGGCGGCGGACGAACGGCCAAAGAGGTTGGACCAGAACCCCTTGCGTTTCTGCTCGAACAGAAAAGGGGCACCACGTTATGCTCGGTCGGGACGAGAAGAGGAGGGGACCTACTTTGACGGCCTGTCAAGAAGACGTGAGACCACCGTTCGCAGGAGGAGAGGACGAGGGACAGACGTACCGTAGCGTCGGACGTTTTGTGTGCGTTTCCGTTGGGGGATTGTTGCATGACGAGGCGAGGGGGTGTTCGAGAGCGAGTGGGAATGATGCGAAGGAGAGGGCGTCGCTTGATAAACCATGGCTGGGTGAGTCAATCACGCGGCACGCCGTTGCCTAGGACAGACTCTAGGCACGATCGACGGGCCTCTTTACCTCACGTCGTGAGGGGTTGGGATATCAATCCGTGATGAGGCTGCGGTGTCAATCATAGAGTTTCCAGCGTCGAAAGCTGGAGTACATACTGGTGTGCGCCCGAGGTTCCGTGTTCGTCTGCACATCCGACGTCGCAGGCTCCAGTGAGTACGATTTCTCTTGACTCGGAAGCATGGCAGGTGGGACTGCGGGCGGGTCGCGAAGGTGACAGCAACAATGAAAATGATGGAGCCTGATCCCTCGAGCGATAGCGATGGGAGCACGTGGACGGACGCATGCTGGAGCGGCGCAAGCGTGGGGTTCCGCCGACCCTGAGGCGTGGATAGAGGGCGCATCGCAGAATGTCTCGTCGACGCACGACTGGCGCGCGTTTCGGCCCAGCTTGCTAGGTAGGCACGGGGACGGTGCTGGGGACCGTTGATTGCAGTTGTCAGGTGAACGACGTGAAGATTCTGCACCCGAGTGAACGACGTCGGAGTAGGCGGACATAAGCGAGGACGACCGCGCCGGGCCTTGTCACAAGCCAACTCTGCACGCTCGTTCAAGTTTCCCCTCGACCCATGTTCTCCTCCTCCCCCTGGCTCGCCCTCGCCATGGCAGCCGCCGCCACCGCACAGCAGGCCGGCTCGTTCGTCCACGCCGGCAACACCCAGGTCAGCGCGATGATGGTTCGTCCCGCACCGCGCTCTCGTCCTCCGTTTTTTTCATTGTCTCGTAGATGTTTCTCGGAAACACCGAAAAGGTCTACATCCTCGACAAGGCAGAAGGCAACCAAGCCCAAATCAACAACCACCCCGCCTGGGGCGCCGTCTGGTCTGCGATCCGTTGTTCTCCCTTGGCCTTCCCTGACTGTCCTCCAGGGACTTCAACACCCATCAGACGCAGCTCATGGACGTCCTCACCAACACGTTCTGCGCCTCTGGTATGCATCTTCCAAACGGTTCCTACGTCACTTTCGGCGGCAACGGCGCAGTGGGCCCAGGCGGAAACATCGGCTCCGTTCCAAACAACGCTGGATCGGGCGCATACGACGCTACCTACAAAGACTACGACGGCACCAAAGCCATCCGCATCCTCAACGCATGCACCGACAACGACAATTTCACTTCTCCCCATTGTCAGTGGTTCGACAACGCAACGCTCCTTTCCATGCAGAAACAACGCTGGTATTCAGCTGCGGAAGCGCTCGGAGACGGATCCGTCGCAATCATCGGTGGTTTCGTCAACGGTGGCTACGTCAATCGCAACACCCCAAACACCGATCCAGCGTACGAGGGTGGTGCTGCGGAGCCAACATACGAATTTTACCCTTCCAGGGGCAATGCCGCTGTCATGCAGTTCATGATAACTACCTCGGGTCTCAACTCTTATGCTCATACTTATCTCATGCCCTCCGGGAAGTTGCTCATCCAAGCCAACATCTCCACTAGTACGTGTCCGTTCGCTCGTCCCGTTCCTTTGATTCACCCATCCCTAGTTCTCTGGGATCCCAACACCAACGTCGAAACCAAACTGCCTGACATGCCCGGCAACGTCGCCCGCGTATACCCTGCTTCCGGTGCCGTGGCCATGCTCCCCTTGACCCCTGCCAACAATTGGACCCCCACCGTCCTTTTCTGCGGCGGTTCCGATATGCCCGACGAGTATTGGGGCAATTACTCGTTCCCAAACTACAACACTTGGACATACCCTGCGTCCGCAGACTGTCAACGGATTACTCCAGAACCTCAGGACGGCTCCTCTCCGTCCTACGTCCAGGACGACAACATGCTCGAGGGCCGTACCATGGGTCAGTTCATCATTCTACCAGACGGCACCTTGTTGGTCGTGAACGGAGGTCGCAATGGGACCGCCGGATACGCTCAGGCGACTGGTCAGACCCCCTCCCTAGACCTTATGCCCTATGGTGAATCCCTGGCTTCTGGTCCTGTCGGCATCCCCGCCATCTACAACCCCAATCAGCCAAGCGGCAGTCGCTGGTCGAATGCCGGTTTCGGGCAATCCACTATTCCACGCTTGTACCATTCCAGCGCAATACTTCTCCCCGACGCTTCTGTCATGATCGCTGGCTCCAATCCCAACATCGACGTCAACCTGACCGCCGTCTTCCCCACCACTTATACCGTCGAGATTTTCTACCCCGCTTACTTTTCTGCCCCCATCCGTCCAAAACCAACTGGCATGCCCTCTAACCTCACATACGGCGGCCAATACTTCAACATCACTGTCCCTTCCACCTCGTACTCTGGTTCGGCGAACGCCGCAGCGTCCAATACCACGGTCGTTCTTACCCGCGGTGGCTTCACCACGCATGCCATGAACATGGGTCAACGTTTCTTGCAGCTGAACAATACCTACACCGTCAACAGCGACGGCTCGTACGTCTTGCACGTCTCCCAAGTTCCTCCGAACCCGAACCTTCTCACCCCCGGCCCTTGTCTCTTGTTCGTCGTCGTCAACGGCATCCCCAGTAACGGCACCATGGTGATCGTCGGCAATGGTCAGATCGGGCAACAACCCACGAGCTCCGTGAGCGATCTCCCGCAGAGCGTGCAGAACAACGCTGCCAAGGGCAGCGGGCAAGCGCCGCCCAACGGGGGCAGCTCAGGCCCCAAGACGGGCGTCATCGTCGGTGCCGTGATCGGCACCGTTGCCGGACTCGGCGTGATCGGGGCGCTCTTTGGGATCGTCTCGGCGAGCCGTCGACGCGCGGCGAGCCGCCAACACCCCTCGGCGGCGTACGCGATGGGGTCGACGCGCTCGGCCGCTGCGTTCCATCGAGAAGCCGACGACGGCCGACGGTCCCAGTCGAGCGCGTTCGTGCCGCTCCAACAGGAGAACGCGAGCATGGCGTGGGGCAACGGGAGCACGGTGAGCTTGCAGACGCCGTATCGGGACGAGTTCGCGGGGCACGGGTATGATCCGTACAGCGCGGAGGCAGTCGGGAGGAGTAGCAGCGGGACGCGGTTGTAAGGGTCGCTACTTTTCTCTTCTTTCGCTGGATCGCAGATGGACGCTCTTTCTTTATCTTCGTCGTGCAGAACGTGTGGAACACTGGACGGTCCTTTTTTTTTTTTTTTTTTTTTTGCGATGCTTTTCACGCGGTCGTCGTGATCTCGTCGATGTCTTTAGTGGTAATAATACCTGCTATCATGTTCTGTACATACTTGGGGTCTAATTCCTTGTTCATAGCCTCGTCACCAGACGTTTCGGTCTCATTTCTGGAACCCGGACCGCAAGGCAGCTGCGGTCCAAAACGATGTTGTTGTTTCCGGGGTCATTGCCAAACAGCCGAACATGGAAATCGCGTTCCCCCCCCACTCAATTTGTCAGCGGCTGCCACGCCACGACGCGTCGTCGTTTGTCGTACGCCGACGACCTCAGGTTTCTCTTCCGAGTCGCGCGTCGCGGCGCTGCCAGCATTCTCGCGAAGTGGTCGTCCGGACTCCCTCTTCTGCGTTAACAGGACGATGATCGAGCGCGATGCTACCTGGCCGGTTACGACGACGACGAGGCCCCAGGCAGGCCGGTCCAGCTGAGGTTACCGAGCACGCGAGCACGACTCGGAGCTCGAGCGTGCTTTGGAGTCTCCACGTACATCCCGACCGTGTTCGCCGGACGAGCGCAGGGCCAGATGGCGTCTGGACGCTCGCTTTCGTAGGTACCTTGTCCGAATCACGACCTCGAAGCATGCCTTACACGTAACCAAAGCTTCGAGTGCGCAACCGTTTGTCTTTGGTCGTCGTGCAAAAGGGGTGGGGAACACACTGTGACCCCAGTTCTCTCGAATGTAATCGCGGATGAGCTGACAGTCTACGACTCGCTCGCCGGGCAGAAATGGGACGACGGTGGAAGACCGCTTCTCTGCGTTACGGCGTATGCATATGAGGCCTTTGAGAGCCCGTCATTAGCGCCGCCAGGGATCAGTCGCTTAGATTCGGCACGCGCCAGACTAGACGACATGAGCGTGTTCCGAGATTGTCGCCACTTTCGTCATCGACGACTTGACTAACGATTTCTACTCGGACGCGGTACACACTGCGCTCAGCTTCTGTGGAGAAAGGCATCGAGCGCGTCGTTCTCTCACGTGCCAATTTCGTTCCCTTGCGGCCAGCAGCCAGGTCCATATGTCCGATCAGCGCCTCAAACCCACTGGTTCGGGGGCCCTGGCGTGGGTACTTGATCCCATCGTCGGCATCAATCGTATTAAAAGCACTTGCATGCCTCGCCGTGGACCGTCTATCTCTTCTGGCTCCCACACTCGCCGTTCTTATTTTCCATGGCTTTTGACCATGGCCACGACGAGAACAAACAAGCCTACGACGTGGACCCCAAGGCTCTCGAAGATCAACCAGAACCCCCTGAGGTAAACAACGCCCTCCATCGCAAGCTAAAGAACCGCCATGTCGCCATGATCAGGTACCTATGTCCTCTCTCCCCGCGATGTTTGATGACTACAACTAACCCTCGCCCGCAGTATCGGCAGTGTCATTGGCACCGGTCTTTTCCTTGGAACGGCCACCTCCCTCGCGAATGGTGGTCCCCTCGGTCTTCTTTTGGGTTACCTCTTCATTGGAACGATATGTTTCGCGACAATGGTCTCGTCGCGTCCTCATCACTTCCACGTGTGTGTCGCTTACCTCCGACTGTAGCTCTCCCTCGGGGAAATGACAGCTTTCCTACCCCTCCCTGGTGGCTTCATTAAACACGCTGAGCGATTTATCGATCCCGCCTTTGCTTTCGCAACTGGTTGGAATTATTGGTATAACTGGACGGTAGGGTCGATCAACTCAAACGCCAGAAATAGAGCAGCTCACATTTGTGATGCAGATAACGTTACCAGGTCAGTACGATATATGAGACTTGTTGAAATCCTTTGAACGCTGAATGCCTTTTAGCCGAATTATCTGCGGCGGCAGCTGTTATCAGTTTTTGGGACAAGACCACCAGCCCTGCCGTCTGGATTTCCATCTGCCTCGTCGTGGCCATCGGAATCAATGTCCTTGGCGTCGGTAAGAACTTTCGCCGCCATTGTTCCTTTCTCACATTCCGTCCCAGGTGCTTATGGAGAGGCCGAGTTCTGGTTCAGGTGAATGACTGTGTTACAAGTTCCGATTCCTGTTCACAAATCTGCTTCACAGTTCGATCAAAGTCATGACAATCACTGGAATGATCATTCTTGGTATCATCGTCGATTTAGGTGGCGGTCCAAACCACGATCGCATCGGGTTTCGGTATTGGAAGCATCCGGGTCCGTTCACGAACTTTCATGGGATTACGGGGCCAAAAGGACACTTCCTCGGAGCCTGCAGTGTTGCCACCCAAGCTGCTTTCTCGTACGTCGGCACAGAAGCAGTAGCAGTTCGTTGTCTCGTCACGAGCCTTCTGCGCGTTCCTTGACCTCTCATCAGATGGCTGCCGCAGAGGCGAGGAATCCCCGTCGAAACATCCCGAAAGCGATTCGGAGGGTTTACTTCCGTGTGTTGGTGTTCTATATCGGGGGTGTCCTCATCATTGGTCTACTTGTCCCTTCTAATAATCCATTGCTCAACCTTAACTCCACCAACGCCTCTGCGTCCCCGTTCGTCGTCGCTTTCAGCGCGGCTGGTATCAAGGTCTTACCCTCGGTACGCCTCAGATCAGTCGCGGGATTCTTCTCAGATAGTTGACATTTTCTAGATCATTAACGCTGCCATTCTGACATCTGCCTGGTCTGCCAGTTCGAGTGACCTCTACCTTGCATCACGTAGCTTGTGTAACAGCAATTTCTTTGTAGTTTCATCCATGAGCTCACGGGTCGTCATGGTCAGACGGTTTGGCCATCTGTGGGAGTGCTCCAAAGATCTTTGGTCGCACGACGGGCTCTGGGTTGCCCTATGTTGCGGTGGGGACCTGTTCTTGCTTTGCGTTCCTCGCCTACATGTCACTCGGGACCAGCTCCGGCATCGTCTTTACCTGGCTCTCTAGCTTCTCGGCTACAGCTGGTTTGGTCTGCTGGTTCGGTATCGGTGTAACGTATCTCAGGTTCTACTATGTCCTGAAGGCGCAGGGCATCGACAGAAAGTCGCTTCCGTTCGCTCCAAGAGTGCAACCGTTTGCGGGATGGTGGTGCGTTTGTGGGTCCGGGTTCGTGCTTTTCGTGGGTCCCTCTCTCCCTTTCCGCCGAACCCATCGACCGACGGCGTGGTTCATGTAGTTCAGCGCCTGGGAGGTCTTTCTCAAGGGAAACTGGTCCACCGGCACGTTCGTGACCGACTACATGCCGATCATGCTCTTTCCGGTGCTCTATCTCGGCGCCAAGTTTGTCATGCGCGTGCCCACGGTGAGGACGAGCGAGATGGACTTTGTGACGAACGTGGCCGAGTTCGACGCCATGACGTGGGTGCGCTCGAGCGTCGTCGATGGCGCGACTGACTAGGCCGACAGGTTCGACGATCCGCCGCCGAAGAACAGGATGGAGGCGTTTTGGATGTGGTTGGTGCGTCGCCCGCGCCGAGTCTCTACGCCGCTGTGCACGTCCTGATGGTCTCCGTTTACTCAGATGTGATCGAGCGAGGTCGTGCCCTTCCGACGCGGCCAGAAGTGGATACCCATGTCCGGAATTGCAGGCGGGGTTGCAGCAGACGCGTGCGAGGCGAATCTCTTTACGCTCGTCGAACGAATAGGACCTCGAGAAGAATCCGAGTGATTGTTGGACCATCGTCCGTTTAGGACCGCATACTCAAACGACTCCTACGTGATCGAAATACACACGTCCATCTACGCCCACTGCACAAACTATGGATGATGGGTGGACGACTCGCGTGGACTCCGACGGGCAGACATGTGTACGTGGCGCCCGGAGGGGGAAAGAGTGGGACGAATCACTCGGATACGCCGGGCTCAAACTGGAGAAATCCAGTGCACGCTGGCGCTGTGAGCCTTGGTCACTCGACGCAAATTCGATGGCAGTGGGAACGGTCGTTCGTTTCCGCTGGGGGTTCTAGTCGCTGAATGGTTTAGAGAATCGACGCTCGGGATCGACCGTGCTATCATGAAGTCGAGCCGAGCCAGCGATGGCGGGCGTTGAGATATGCACGAACGACCCCGAGGCAGGGTCCGGTCCCCGTTCGCCAGGGGATCAGTTCCGACTACTAGTAGCGCGTCGTCGGGCAGCGGATGCCACGCAAAAGAGCCCCGACGATGATGGTCACGCAAAGGCCACGACGAATCCGACGCCATCCAGTCCTCCGTGAAAGCGTCGGAAACCCGACTCGATCTCGGGCCTTTTTTTTTTTTGGCTCGCTTCAGAGCGGTTCCGCGTACGTCCCTTTTACTTTCGACTCTCGATGGGCCGCGGTGTTACCGCCGTCGCGACGGCGAATTCAGCGGACGTACTAAAGGAAATTCTGGTCGTCGCATCGTTCCGTCCGATTCCAAAAAATCTGCGCCGATTTTTCTCGTGGGAAGCGCACGATTTAGACATGGTTACGCGATATTCAGCCCAGGTTGCACATGACCCATGTCAGCGCGATTCGCGTGTCTCTGACCGACAATGCCGGCATCATACATAGGATAGATACTATCTACATGTATGGAGATCACGAGAGCTCGACCAAACACAATGGGGACGTTGGGCGCGCGGTCAGGCTTGGTGAAGGGGCCGAACGAGCGTGGGTAGGGGGAGGAAACCCAACGGGGTCAACAAATGAGTGATGGCGCCCGAGAAAACACGGCGGGACAAAGTAAACGCGGGAGAGCCGGTCAGGCTTAGGGAACTACAGGGTACCGGGTGGCTAGGAGCTACGGGACCTAGATGGGGGGGCGTGGTGTCGCCGTTGGTGCCAGCGCCGGCGACACGTCGTCACGGCTGTCATCGTGAGACGAGGGAGAGGGAGAGGACGTGGGCTTGGCGTCACCGTAATTGTTGCGGCGAGGGAAAGGGCCTGGCGAGGGCCAGGTGTCGCCGTCGCGAGAAGGCAAGGGCAGGGAGGTGTGTCAGCATCGTAGACGTGGACAGGGCGAGGCGAAGGAAAGGAGGTGAGCGCGGGCGTGGCGCGGGCGCAGCGTTGTCGTCGCGATAGGAGGGTGATTGGAATGAGATGGGCGTCGTGTCACCGTCGTGAAGACCATGGAGAGGGAGTGGGCGTGGCGTCGTCGTCGTGAGACGAGGGAAAGGGCGAGGGACAGGGACATGGGGAGGGCGTCACGAGGCGAGGGAGAGGGTGTGAACGTGGGCCTGGCGTCGACGCCGACGCCGACGACGGGGGGGGCGGTGCGACCGGCGGGTGGCAGGGGGCGCCAGGCGAGCGATAGCGCTCGAAAAGGCATGGCTGGGTCGGCAGGGAACATTTCCATTCGAGAAAACACGCAAGGGGCACAAGACGAGCGACGGCACTCGAGGAAAGACGATGGAGTGGGTAAACACGGTGGGGGCACCGAACGAATTTCGGGTCGACCGGACATAGCGGGGGGGTTGGGTGAGCGTGAAGGCTCAAGTGGACTCGGCGGGGCCGCTGGGTAAGGTTGGGGCTCGGGGTGTTGGGCGAGCGTCGAGGTGACGTGGTCGTCGTCGTGGTTAGAGGCGGCGGTAGTGTCATAATCTGAGTAGTATCGTCAACGCCTTGTGTACGTCACGTCGTCGTCGTCGTCGTCCTATGTGCCGACAAGCGAACTCGACCGAAAAATCGCAAACATGCCTGAATCGCGCTTATTTTTTCGGCAGTTATCCTTTCAACCTGTTCCATAGCCTCGTCACCAGCCGCAGACGTTTTGGTCTTGTTTTTAGAACCCGGAGCAGTCGAGAAGTCGCAACGCAGCTGCGGATGGTGGAGTCGATGTTGTTTCCGGGTCTTTGCTAATCAGCCGATTGGAATAACCGTCGTCGGACTCCCGGCCCGGGGTCGTCACGCACTGAGTGCTATGCGTTCAACGTCACGGACAGGGCCCAGTGCATAAACCTGAAACCCTAATCAGGTCCAGGAATTCAACGGCCCTTCGGGCAAGCATGGACCCGGAGCGTGAGTGAAACACGGACCTGACAAAACCAGATTCGATAAGACGAATTGTGAGAAAAAGTGAAAAAGATTGTAGACCGCCGACCGACAGCTGTCAGCAACAAGTGAACGTCGGGTTCGTAGCTAGGCACAGTAGACAGCTGTATATTGCTCCGGAACGCAAAGTTCTGCAAAGCTCCACATCTTCAACTCATACCAGCGAAGCAGGTGTCACAGGGACATTCATACTTGACAACAATGATATCTCCACTCCACGAGTGGGACTTCTGTTTGGGCGAAACCATGTTCTGAATAGCCATGTTTTCAGATGGCAACCTGAAGGGCCCGAACACTGTGGCACTGATTTTGCTCTTCAGACCAGTCTTGCACAGCAAGGAGCAATCACCTTAGGCAGCAGTTTTTGTGGCTGTGCAAACCCTTTTAGGGGGGGTTTCTTGTAGAGATGAAATCCACCTAAATGGGATACCATCTGCCTCTGAATTTCAGCCAAGTCCACATTTGGTTTGATGAATTCAGGCTCTATTTATATATTAATTCCATCATATTTAGAGATGTGACCGATAGATTATAGAGATAATTAGAATACCAAAGAGAGTTTGGAGAGGATCTGGAGAGGGTTTGGAGAGGGTTTGAAGAGGGTTTGGAGAGGGTTTGGAGAGGCTTGGAGAGGGTTTGTAAATGTTCCAGAAGTAGTTGAAAATCACTCACATCATTGTTTTTTTTGTATAGCTTATGTATAAATCCATGGAGATATCCAGAATGATCTCAGGACAGTTTCAGGATAATTTAGAATAGCTTGTAATAGAAAAGATTCTTTCTATCTGCCTTCAATCCATCTTTCAAATCATCAACAGGCACAGAGATGGTCTGAAGATGATTATGTAAG
>JBBPLT010000687.1:0-15006 GCA_038089955.1 Strobilomyces dryophilus | reverse complement strand
GATGAACTTTTTTTTCCTTAGCAAGGCCTCGAATCCACCTCCGGGTTTCATCATTTGTTCTGGGCTAATGATAACTGCCTGGAACTTTAAATCCTCGATGTCCTAGTTAAGCATCAGTCCCTGCACCAAACTTGGTACTTGGTGTATGTACCTTGTAATTCTTCTCGTTCACTGTTTCTGAGTCAATCACGATAGCTTGCATTCCTACACTCTCAAGACTCTCCACTTGTTGCCGCCCAAGCTGGTTCAATGGCGTCACAACGATCTGTATAGCATTTGGACGGAACAACAATGGGATCCAGAAGGCAAGTGTCTTCCCCATTGACGTTCCTGCAGTGCATACTACATCCCTATTACCCTCCAGAAGTGCCTTTGCAACCTGTATTTGCCATAGGCATGGCCTTTTGTCAAATTTTGCAAGTGTCTGTTCTCGTATATCTTCGATGCTAGGGACCAGTAATGACATGAAGACTGACCGTAGTAGGAAAGGATAACTCTATAATTTTTAATTTACTTTGCCATCTCCAAATATGATCATTGCCAACTTCTGACGACTATGCTGAGGATGCTGGGCGTCGGGACACAAACCTTGGGGAACTATTGTGCCAGCCGCTGCTGGAGGGTTCGAGGGATAAAGTTAGGCTGAGTTTTAAATTCACGTGATATACTAAACACATTCAAACAACCGTATTAGGATGCCGCCCTCATACCCTCCAGCACAAGGATGGGAAGGAGCCTGGACTAAAGGGTGAAAAGCAGACGACTTACATAAGCAGACTTTTCACGAGTACTGGCATTCAGCATCTTGCTCTTTAACAGGCTATCCAACTGCACCTGCAAAGTGTGAGCTAACATGCTGTCAGTCAGCACCACTATTGTCCCTGGTGTGACTATGAAAGAGCCTCATAATGCATATTGGAGCACGTCGTCTGTGGCGTTAAGGCTACGTACATGTGAGTATAGAAATGAACGAAGTAGCTCACCTCCAGTCGACGCGGTACGAGACTGGAGGGAGGTGAAACGAGCCGCCTCCCAAAAAAGGAAGTGAAAAATAGGTAGTGGGTATGACTACCATAAGTGGACGGACGGTCTGTTCTCCAACAATGCATGTAGCTCGATTTCATTGGCTAGCTGAGAGCTCGACCTTTCCTTGCATAGTATCATAGTACTTTGCATGCGGCTAGCAAAACTACTGAATTATTTGGTATACTTCTCTTGCGAAGCGACTGAAGTACCCTGTTGCGAAGAGCTATGGATCCTTCGACAAGGGCTTCAGCTGGTTTGCCGAAGTGGGCCAGACCATTCGAATCCTGGACAAGGGTTCGACCGTCGGGATTCTTCCTTGTTGATAGAGTCTGTCAATCCAACGATCCTGCTGATCCTTTGCGTCTCCTATGTCGCTGAGCGTCACGGGGACGTCACGGACAAAGCACGGGTTTATGCCCTCGGATCTTTATCTCGTGATGTCATTTTCGCTACTGGCCCGCCACGACGCTCAGCTCTTTCCCCCAGTAATGACGAAGCGTCCGAACGACCAGTAACGTCCGTGCGCCGTCTGTTCCTTGATCTACCGACCCAATGACGAAAATAGCGATAATGTTCTCGTCATTCGTGAGCATTGTGTCATGGTATGTCGCTGACTTGCTCCCGGCTGACTTGTACGCTGGCTTTGTAGCTACTTTGCGCAAGAACCCGGATGCCAAAGAGCTTCGCTTCACATACTTCCATCAGCTGATTGAAAAGTTCCGGATCACTCCGCCCCGTTCTGGAGCGTATGTGTCAGGGTGTGCTCCAGACTAAGTTCACGTACCTCTCGCGTCGCTTTTGTATATTTTCTCTCATTTTTCTCAGCCCAAGGCTCAATTATACTCTCCCAGGATGGGTCATTGACGGCGTTCCGGGCATTGATTTTGTCAAACGGAACGCTCCATAAACTCATATTGTCTGTTTGTCGAGTCGTAGTTCAAAGGTTCCGCTGACATTCTTTTCACCTCCTATGTTGCGAAAACTGGTCCTCGTTCCTGGAGGCTTCCCCACGTGTCTCGACCTAGAACAACGGGATGACCCTGCACATATGCTCATGTACCCATGTCCACATGTCAGCTTTATTTGATCAGGCCCCTGATACATTCCGTTGCCGGTCCACAATCTGCGCAATATCTATCTGCTCGCAGCCATTATCTGGAAGCTCCGAATTTCCAGAAACATCGGCGATACTTTTCTTGGCCGAATGCGGTAGGCTCCAGATGAGCCGTAACTTGATTCACATCTTGGCCTTAGAATTGGCCGGCGTCACTGTGCGGCTCGAACCTGGGGCCATACAGTAGGCTAGATCCTTTTCATCATGGTATCTTCCCGAATGCTAAGGCTCCGCCGACAGTGGATGCATCGGCACTAGAACAAGGAGCTTCATTGTCGCGTTGATATCATCATGACCCTAGACCGATCCACTCGTAGTAGGCGTACATATTGAGCGGATACGTTCAAGTGATATCCGTGGATCAGAACAACATAAATTTCATCAGGAACGCGGTGAGTTCGGGAAGCCGCGTCGCCGTTGACCTTCACATCATAGGGATCTAGTGATGTGCGTTTTTCCCCCACTGGCATCCCGCGTAGCTTGCAGGCAGCTGACTATACCGCGGACGGGGCGGAGTTCTTGCTGGTTTGTTCTGTATCAGTGAACCAATCGGGGAACGAGGGGAACCTCTTACTCTTTTCAAGCAGGAGATCCCAGCGTCTTACGGTGAGGCAGCCTCATCGCCATGCGCATGCTCACACAGCATAGGTCGTTGCGTGGAAACATCTATCGGAAACACGAACTCGAAATGTTCAAGACCAGTCAGTCGATATGTACATATGGACGACGTTTTCGTGGGACCTTGTCTCTTATTATTTTCAGACGCGTACCACACGACTCGTCGGGTAATGGAATTTGCGAACACTTCGGGTTCGGTTCCTGACTCGTTGCGACATCAATAGTGGCTTGCTCTGATGCCGCCTGCGGTCGTGGAGGCTCACCTCTTGTCTCATGAAATGATTGCGATGCTCAAAAATAAACATCGTCATGCTCGTTCTACCCCGCGTCACACGCTCGGTGTAGGCCCAACTACGACGTGTTCGTCTTATTAGAGTACATGCGCGTGTATCAACTTGAAGCTTCCTGGACTGTCTGTCGTAGGATCAGCATTTTCAATATGACAAGGCACAGTTTCATATATGTGTCACTGGCTCCCTCGTTGGTCCACAATATAAGATAGTTGATATGTGACAGCCACGCCAGAGGCCTAAAGAGCTTCATTATCCGTGAGGACGGGCCGACACGGCACGTAGAAAGTGCCACGTGATAAAATGCCTCCCCTAAACTCATCGTGTTAATTTTTTCCCCTCCATTCTCCGTATGTATTACACATACAGTATCGTCCCAGTCCTTGTTTGCTCCGGGGGATGTCCCTCCGCGGTGGTATCCCTTAGCTCGGAAAACATTTGAGCTTTCATAGGTGAGTTTTCCAATCAGTCTTTTTTACACCTTTATTTTGTACGATGAAATTTACCTTATTAATGGCGAGCGTCCGTGCATTGTGACGCAATGTGTCCTACTATATGTCATAGTTACCCTGATTTTCGATGTTTCTCTTCCAGTAGACTGTGTCTCACTATCTGTTCACAGATTCAGTGTCGTTGACTTGCGCCTTCGAAGTGAGGTGGGTTCTCGTCCCCGGAGCGTTGCGCGGGATGAATTTCTTGTCATTCAAACTAGAGTTTCTGAGTGTGATACAGCACGATGCTCTCACCTTATTATATCTGTCAATCCACTGATCCGCTTCGATCTGGTGCCGTGCTAGTGATCAAATACTCACATCCTTTTCTGCAGATACATGTCATCGTTCGCGATATCCATCGAACACGAGCATAAGGTAAGCTCGCAAGTTGATTTATTACGTTTAGTGCTTCGATCTATCGATCATGATGTATTCATGGAGTTACCGACTGAAGCCTCATGAGGGCTCTGGACGACACTTCCTGGCTGTTTTTATTTATTTCTGACTGATTTTCTCTGATGCAGCCTGCTTCGTGGGGACTAACGCCGTGCTATACTATTCTTTAGATGCTTTTTTTCGTTTGAGAACATACTAGCCGCTTGCAGGCTTCTAGGTAACTACCTACCCTACTTGTGCCCGAATTACATGATGTTCTTTCACGACGGTCTTCGTATCCCTATGCCGAAAAGGCCCGCACAGCTCAAAACCAACGGGCACCCCCTCTGATTACATTCTCTTCTACGCAATGCGTTCTAAGCTGCATACTCACGTCCTGGTTTACAGGTATCTTCTTCCCACATGGTTCGGCCATAGAATCTGAAGGTGAGCTTGTCATTGGAATTGTTTCTGCTCGGGTTCTTGTGATGAGCTTCATTTAAAAATTAATCAACTAGAAGCTGTTCCTGAGCTTCGGCGTGGATTAAAAAAATTCATCTGACATCATTTCGAAGTTACTTTCCTTACCGTATTGACGCTTTACGTCTGCAGTCGTTATTGGCGTTGTCGCCATGCAAGTATACACACGTCATTTACCTTCCCAACGGCTTCAGCGACACAGAGCGGCCACCTTTTTGGCGAAGTAATTCATTCCCTTTTCTACAAAGCAATCATGACCACCTAGGTATGTCCACGTTGACTAGTGCTACAGTGTGCCCAAATCTTGACCATATTCACGATACCAGGCAATGGTGAAAATTTATCAACCGACCGTGCTCCCGAAGGCTTGGGCCCCCACGAGTTCTACCCTCGTATACATCCGAGCACACTGTGCAAAGGACTGGATATCTGAGCGGTCGAGTAGTCCCTCGACGACGAGCGTGGGGGTGACGTGACCTCGTTGATATTCGCAACGTATCCAATCAAGGACTGCTCGAAGAGTCTCTTGCCGGGGTTGACGCAGCGTGAGCGTACGGAGTCGATTCCAATATGCGGAGCGGGCGTAGGTGTAATCGCATGTCAACCTCCCTGATCCGGACCCCACCATCATTCTCGACTTTGATCCCGACTCCGTCTTGATCGCTGGCGCTACGCTTACTGCGGCCTCCACCCCTAACTCTACGCTAACGCCAGATACCGCACCGGTCCGTAGGGCGAGCGGGAAAAATCCGACGTCGACGCTTCCGAGGGTGACTTGCGTTGCGTACGGGAACGCATGTATAAAAGCAACGGCCGTCGCCGCGTTGGATGCGTTATGCAGGACTACGCTTTCAACGCGGGGGAACCGTGGTCGTCGTCTGTCCATGCGTTCTTCTGTTGTCAGCAAGGACGACAGGTGAGGGACACAGGGAGGCAAGGACGAAGAAAGCGAGGAAAATGAAGGAATAGAAGGGGGCGCATCTACGAACAGTCGGTCGACGATGCTCTGCGCAGACATCTTGGAATCCGGGAAAACAAGCTCGAAATGCCGGAGCCCGGGTGCATGGATGGCAGAGATGGTGTGTTGGAGATAGCGTGGCTTCAGCACGCCAGGGTGGAGTACGAAGGTGTGGAGTTGTGGGAGAGTGACGGTTGCATTGTTAGCAGCGAAGCTCGTGCCTCCTCCAACATCATGGCCTGGTTGACCACTGATGGGATCGGTGCGGAAACGAAGTGGCTGCCCGTGGAGAATGAGAGTAGTCAAATTGGGAATGCCACTTAACATGGCGCGAAATGCACTGAAATCGATCGTGATCCGAAAGGAACGTGCGTCATTGCTGTACCGCCTTAAGGTCAACGACGACAGCCTCGAGAAAGTTTGCGTTGCACGCGCACGTATGCTGCCGAAGTCCCCAGCTAACATGAAGTTCTCCACATCTAGGCTTCTGAGTGTGCATAGGGCCGGGGCTTCGCCTGATGGCTGGGACTGCGTGGTGGCGTTTTCCATCAGAAAGGTGACAGGACAAGTCTGCCCCGGACGCAACGCGCGAAACGTGAAGTGTTTCAATCCGGAAAAGGGGGTGGCCTGAGAGAGTTTGATGTTGAGGTGCGAGAGATGGGTGTCACACACGCAGCCAATTGACAGGCTGCGCCAGCGACTGGACGAGTCGAGCATCATTTCCAGCGCACCGTCTAACCGCTGAAAGTCTTTCCTGTCTCTCCATCCCCAGATTTCGATGTCGAGCGCTCTCGAAGCTCTGGATTTGTACATCTCCAGCATGCTCGGTGCGACACGCGGAGTGAGGGATATACGTCGCCACAAGCGAGGAGAATGGATGGCAAGATGTCGCCATCGACGGGAAACCTTGGAAATGGTGAACTCTGCGCGTTGTTCGGCTCCCGGATCCTGGCACGCGACTGCCTCTTCGAAGATGGCCAGGAGCATCTCGTTCGGAAGCCTCGAAATGGCCGCCAGCAAGTTCTGCATCTCGTTGAATTTGTTGATTTTAGAGTACAGCGCGGATTGGATTTCCTCGAGGTACGACTGGTACCGCTGGACCTGCAGTTGCGCGCGGTGCTCGTTTTCTTTCAGCTGTCGGACTTCTTCGCGAAGGCTCGTTAATGTTTGAGCTGTGGAATGATTGTAATGGTAGCTCGTTGGGTAGAACGCCTGGGACGGACGCAGCAGGTATTCCTGAATGTATATGCATGTCCGTCAGACTTCAGGTTACATCGGACGACAAGACTAACATGATGTCTGACCGATGACGAATACACCGTTGAATACGTCCTTGAATGCATGCCAGAACGAGCAGGGGGGAAGTTGGGTGGTAGGAGAGAACCCGCACGCAAGCGTCAGTCCAAGGGAAAACTTAAATACGCCGGGTTGCCGCGTGTATCGGAGAACGTCAAAGCCAGCGGCCCCACAGTCGGCCCCATGCCGAACCCCTGCCCACCCCATATAACGAGGGAGGGTGTGAGAATGGAAGGTGTCTCAAGGTCCGAGGGATACCCCCTGGTAGTCCTGCATGAGAGACGCGCACGATAGGACGAATCTCCACTCGATATCTGGCCCCTGCCGCGCATCAGTCGCGTAGATTGGATTCCGTAGTGTCGGAAATGAACGCTGCGTCGTGAATGAGGGTGTCGGACAACCGCAGATGGCGTGGACAGGCTGTCGTTGGACCGTTTTCCCCCTTGTTTTCGAGCCCAGGCCACATATATGCGGCGGATACCGAGCGCTGGGGACCTGTCCGGCGGTTGAGGGTGACACTTGCGCAAGGCAATTGCTGAAAAAGGTTTCTTGGCCTCCGATTTGGTCGGTTTTCATTCAGGATACAGGATGGCTGCACAGGGCATCAAATTTTGGACACAAGGCATCGACCCGGAGTATAGATACACCGACCTCCGGAGCAAACTTAGGTTTGAAGCGAAGTCTGCGTGCATATGTGATATGCCCTGTATACACTCAAGTTAGAGCCCGCGGGGCTTATGTTCTATAATTGTATTTGATGAAGACCCCACAATGGTCATTAACTCAGGGCTATGGGCTGTATATAAGCGTGGAAAAAAGAAAAGGGCTGAATAGTGCATCGATCAGAGTGGGACATCGGATGAAAGACTTGACGGCCTGGTCGAGAATCGGAGAAAAGATCAAGTTTAGAGTCGTAGATATCAGCTAACACGGGCATTTCTTTAATGTGAGGCGTGCCTGAGCCAGAACGCCGAACAGCGCTACAACACGGCAAGACTGTTCAGTCATCCTGAAAAATAGAGCGTACAAGACCTGAAGAAGGGAAGAAAATACTAAGTTGAAAGAACTCGGATAAACCTGCGACGGCAAACCAGAAGATATGTAAATGCCTTGCCAGGCGACAAGACCGAATAGAACACATGTACAGTGAGTAATTCGTTGGAGCGACGTTTGATGGTATCGTCAGCAAGCGGTTTCGTATCTTATTAAGCTCGAGTGTGCCGGACCAACTGATCTGTAAAGTGGCACTCAGTGGATCGTCCAAACATGAAGCGAGTGCTACTCACAGAAAAGTAAGTGCACCATCCAAACGATGCACATATGCACGCGATCTCCTTTTCTTGTTCCAGAATGTATGTAGAATGCGAATTGGGAAACAAAAGGCGGTAAGTCCAGAGAAGACGGAACTTGATTAGAAAAACCAATGGCCCCCGCCTAACTTGATCCTGCTTGATGATAGTTTTTCAAGCCATCCCTGTCGAGGGTAATTCTATCCACTATTGGGCGAGTTCACGAGTGTCGGGAATTGCCACGTCTGTCGGTAAATGCTCCTCAAGTTCTTAGATTTATGAGATAAGGCAGCAAGACTGACTTCGGGATTTAAATACGCGGTGTCGACAGTTTGGAACGTCTGGACAGTAACTCAGCTCGCAGACTTGCAGTGACAGCGCAAGAAGGGGCACGCACCGAAGCAGTCTCAAAAGATGAGGAATGAGCACGCGTAGGGGATATTTATGTAGCTCGAACTCTCAGTGCATGAAATGACACAGTGAACACGCTGTATCCATACCACCCGAGCTTCTTTGCCTCATGGATGAGGTTCTCGATGGTCATGTGTGAGTATCGAGAAGGTCCCTGCGTGGGAAAAACAAGTAACGTGCCTTCCATAATTATGAGCCAGTAAGTGAGTCTGCTGGGCGTACGGTTTAGTTGGAGAACTCATAATCAAAAATAGTTCCAAATCCAACTCGTATGAGGCGACATGGATGACTGAGGCGAAGCATGACATGCGGTCACGTGTGTCTAATCGCTATTCCGCCAATGAGCATGCGTCATTGATTCAGGTGACATTGAAAGCCACAATCTACATGTTCAACGGCGTCTGGACCGGCGTACGCGAGGAAAAGATCGCATCCGATGATACGAACTTGATACGAATCCTACAAGACGAAGTGAGAGGAGCGCGACGCGTTACACGTCACGGCACCGCCGACGCGCCAAAGTGACTCGATCATCCTCCAAAACAAAGAACAACAATCAGGGGGTTAAAGCGAGGCCTGTCCCCTGTTCGTTCTTCCTTGCTTTCTCCATCATCCCCGCCGTAAACATTGACATTCACGATGCCGAGCAAGGGCAGCAAGTCTGGTGACTACACATACACCGGCAGCGGCACCAACAGTCAGGTGAGCGGACTCGTCAATCACGTCTGCCTAATGTTGATCGCTCTGTGACAGGGTAACCACTACTGCTCTCGCGACTACGGTAGCGCGGGCACTGGGTACCACTATTCTAACACGTCGGTTGTGCCCTGTCATCAAGCTGTTCTATTGGTTTATTCGATTTTGACAGCGACGGAAGTTACTACTACAACAACCCCAACGGCTCGACCTATTACGACAGTGGCCGTGGTTACTCTCAATACACGGATCCCAGCGGGAACACACACAAGTCGTCTGGCTCTTCCAAGTGATCGATCTCGTTCTGTGACAAAGTAAGAATGTCTCCTCCATCTTCTTGTACAGCGCATTCATTGGTCTCCAGGAGCCCTGCACGTTCTTTGAGTTGATATGTCGTGGTCGTAGTTGATGTTCTGCACTGGTAGCAGCGAATACATGCGTAGTTCACTCATGCAGTTTGATCATCTGTGGATAGCATCTCAGTGAATGAGTTTTAGTGAACAGCACTAGTAGACTCAGATGTTCAGATCTCAGAGTTCAGTCCGTACGGGCTAAGTTACTGAGGCGTCCGCATGATCGTGAGAATCATGACCGGACATTACAGAACCGGGCAATTCTAAACCTATTGCTACATCTTTGGTTGTGCAGGTTCGCAGAAAGACACCTTGGTGCGGTTTCTAAGCTATTGGAAGACTGACTACTTGTCCAGTGCACAATACACATTGCGTGGCACACGGCATGAAAACCTCTTGACGTTTGGGGTCTCGGCACTGATAGTCACCTTAAGCTTGTCTGAAAGGAGTCAAAAATTTCGGTACGTACACGTACGCCTGCCATGTTCCTGATCGCCCTTCGGCGCTAACGTTTGGATTATCAGATAAGGCTCTTATTCATGATGATCCTCGGCGACATGGGAAGGCAGCGCCAACATCAAGTCTAGATGGTCCAGGATTGAAGAGCGAGAAAAGAAGACTGCAAGAAACTACGCTGAAAGCGCATGCTGTACCAGTTTGCTTCTGAGTTCGTGGGCCTTACCTTTAGAAGTGGTACTCGACGGGGATACTTACTCCATGCGGTCGATTAAGATCGATCTATTGCCGGTAGTCCCGGGCCCACATCACCCATCGACGCCTGAGCGGCATTTTCCCGTGGCATCTGTATCACCGCGGTGTTCCGGGCGCCGTGTTTTGTGACTGTACGAGGAAAATGGACTTTGTGGTGAATGCGGCAGTGGTGCGGGAGAAACCCTTTGAGGAACAGAAACATGGCGACCCATTCTCATCGGGAGTAATCGTGATCCAGCTAATCCCCATTCCAACATTTTGCCCTTCTATCAGTTTCGAGATGTCAGCGGGCCGTATAAAGTACGGACCGTGTAGGTGATTATGGCCTTCTTGTCCCGACTTTTACTACCTCCTTAGACTTCTCCCAAGCTCTGTCATGTTCTCACCCATCCAGCTACTCGAATTAGCCGTCGTCCTTTGCACTCTGGAACACCATCGCTATGCCTTTCCCAAAGTCAAGTCCGCTCTTGTCCAGGCTCAAGTCAAGAGCGGTTCCGTCCGACCAGACACGATTCCCACCCATGTCTGGGGCACCCCATTTCTTGCGCTCCAAATGATCGTCTGTAACCTCGTCTCCACGATCTATGTCGTCGCCATCGTGTGTTCTGGACTGAAGCAACCATCTTGGATGGACGCACTCGCCCTGCCAGAGCTGGTACTTGGCTTAAAGATGACTGGAATATGGAAGAATTCGTCGAGGGTGCTCGCCTGTTTCTTCAGTCTGATGACGAAGCATATCGCGGACAGCGCATTTGAGCACCTCAGCGACCAGTATCATCCAATCGGGGTACGTACGCGTTCTGTCGAGGTGACTGGGTCTGATGCACAGTTTTCCCTTGGTTTTCAGCGTCGCGAGAAGCCGAGGGTCGTCCAAACGGGTCCGTATGCCTGGGTCCGTCATCCCCTTTATTCGTACGTCGACCGTCGGCTCGTTGCGGTGCAACCGAATCGATATTGACACACGACATAGCCTAGCGCTGCTGAACGCAGCCCTCCAGGCCGTCTCCTTCTGGTCATACGCCCCGTTGTTCTCGCTCGCCGCCATCGCGGTCGTGTTCTCGGCAAAGATCGACATCGAGGTACTCCTTACGCTTGGACTTGGCGACGCACGCTCACGAGCTTTCTATGTCAGGAAGAGATCATTCAGCGGGACGACGGGATCAGGGAGGAGTATCGTGCGTACATGCGCAAGGTCCCTGCGAGGCTCATACCGTACCTCTGGTAAAATCGGCCTGGTCGGTTCGCAGTATATGCTATTGGAATCAAAGTCGTGTGGCGCGGGAAAATTTATGGTCCTCTGCAAATTCGCAGTCGTGGTTTCACTGTTGGAGATCGTACGGGATTTTGCAATTATATGTGCACATCTGGTTCCGGACGTGTAATAAGTGATTGATTTCGTCGGAAAGGAAACTCGATTGACTACTAGGTATCTTTTGTGAAACGGAGCCAAAGTAGGAATCAATTTTAGGTGGAATGTGAGAAGGGGACGACGAAGGAAGAAACGAAGGAAGATGGAATGGTGCGGGTGACTTGATCGAGGGCGTCGAGGCCGTTCTGCCGGTACTATGCCCACACTCGCTTTGGACCTCCATCAAACGCCGACTGCTCACCTCGTCGAACATAGGTACCATAACACCGCCTCCCTCACCTCGTCCAACCACTCCCCGACGACACCCTCCTCAAAAACATTTCCGTCATAATGCACGTACAGTTCCATTCGTCCTCCGGAGGTCGCTGCGCCGAGGAACAACTCCGCCGGACGCGTGTGCAAGTACACCCGTCGCGCCTCTACCACGATCGTCGGCGGTACGTCCGCTTCCCCGTTGGGCGCTGGCGGCCTGGGGGCGACGTAGCCTGCTTTCGCTGGATGCGGCGCGGTCGCGTAGGGCGAAAGCGGGTGCGTGGACCGCATGGGATATTCGCTCGGGATGATCAAGTCCATCTAGCGACGAAAGCGAGTGAGAACGAGAAACGAACGACGACGTTTTGCGCGATGCACGTTACCGAGGCTGGATCCTCCGTGGGCCCAGATAGAAGGGATGTCCGTCGCCGCCAACGCCTTGTTTTCGGCGTCCCCATGAACGTGGCCGTTGGCTGCCTCGGCGCGCCGCTGCATCCAACGTAGAGCACGCTGGCGCGGATGCTGCGCGTACGCGAAATGCGTGGCTTGTATGATTTCAAGCAACAACGGATGACTGAGGAACGCCTTTGATTGCTTCTGGACCAACCTCGCGCGATGCAAGAATCGCTCGAACGTGAGAAGTTCCGAGAACGGGGGTGCCCCGTCCAACGAGACTCGTGCGCGTCGTTCCGAATCCAAAACCGCGCCGAGCGTCATGAACGGGAGCCGGTATACGTACAGACTGATGGACAGCACGAACTCGCCCCCGCCCCCGTTGTCGAACCAGGTCTCGTCGAGATACCGACGCATGTTGAGCGGACCTCCATTGATATGCGGCTGTCGCTTTCGATGTTCCCATTCCTCCTCCGAAATCTCGCCGCGCAAGTACCGTCTGTAGAGCACTCGTGTCATCGCCACCTGTGCTAGGGAAAGAAAGGCGTTCCCAAACGTGAGGTCATGCCGACGACAGTTTGCGATTGCGACGTCCGTGTGCGCGGCCGTGAGCGACGTGGAGACAAGACCAGGTCGTGCTGCGGTGCACCACGTCGAACGAGTGAGGCGACACGGAAGCGTGTGCCCGCCCTACATCATTATTATTCGACGAGGCTTATACGGACGACACACGAGAGAAGAGGCCCACCTGTATGTTGGCCATCCTCGACCGACTTATCACGGTCCCCACCGCCCACCGCCACCGCCGCACCGCGGGACTGAGCACTTGCCACCAACCAGGCCCACGCTCAGTCCAAGGCACCGCCGCGCTCAACCTCTGCTCCAGCGGCGCGTGAAAAGGCTCTACGTCGGTACCCCTCGCGAGCGTGTCCAGCAGGCACCGCAACAACGTCCGGTTCGCCGTCCCGTCCGTCACGCAGTGTGCCAACACCACTATGAGGTGCGCTCGGAGGTGGCCCGGGCCCTCTGGCTCGCGCAGGACGTACAACTTGGCGAGAAGCGTCTCCGAGAGCGGTCGCGGACCGTGAAGGAGCCCCTCTGCGCGCCTCCGCGCCTCCTCCGCGCCTCCCACCTCCCCAAACTCGATCTCGCCTGGTGCGACCTGCCCGAGATTGCGCTCGCGCACGACAAAATGGGGATCGGACGCGAAACCCGACCTGGCGTCTCCGTCAGACGGGGCGAGCTCGACCTGAAGCAGTCCACCGTCCGCACCATGCACGCAGGCCCCCGCGAGCGGGAACCGCCGCTTTGTGGACAGCCATGCACGGACGACGTTTTCTTCGGACAACAAATTGGCGTGTCGAGCGCCGTCCTGAAGGGAGAGTTGGTAGTGATGGATGCTGTCAGCTGTCCCGTCAAACAGGCCGTCCCAGAGGTAGCAGCGTTCAAGCACGTCCAACGGTCGACGGAAGGTGCGCCCTTGCGTCGGGTGGTCATCGGCAAGCGCCCAGCTTGGCATCGATATCGATGGGGGAAAAAAAGGAAACCTGAAAGGGGCCGCAGTGGTCTGCTGCCGAGTCCCGGCGGGTAGGTGTGCGTCCGCTTCTGTTGGCTGATGAGACTAGTTCGCTTTGTCGATAACAACACAAGTTAGCAATGAAAATCGGAGGAGGGAGGATACGGCAGCCCGACTCTCTTTGAATGCGCACTGGACTGCCCCATTTAGGCGCCGACAAGGAGCCACCTAAAAGGGGTCTAAAAGGTCCGAGAACTGGGACGGAAAGACACGGGCTGTTCCAACTTCCAAGTGGAGAGACGGCATACCGCATCGCTCCGCGGAGATGATCGTGGCCCAGCCTCTCTTTCTACGCTTCGCCCCGTCTTCATCATGCTCTCGTCTGTCCAGCTACTCGAGCTGATCGTCGTACTCTGCATAGCAGAATACTGTCGTCATGGCGTGGTCACAGTCAGGTCCGCTTTTGTTCATGCTCACGCCAGGAGCGGCCCCGTCCGACCCGATACCCTCACCACCCGTCTCTCTGGCGTGCCCTTCGCCGTACTTCAATTGACTGTATGCACCCTCGTCCCTACGGTCTACATTTTCGCCGTCACGAGTGCCGGATTGCGGCAGCCATCGTGGATGCAAACGTTCGCGTTGCCAGAGGCAGTCTTCGGTTCAACGTTGGAGGGAACCTGGAAGAACACGCTGAGGGTGCTCGCCTGCGTCATTTACTTGACGGCAAGGAAAATCTCTTGTGACACGTTTGAACATCTCGGTGACCAGTACCATCCTATCGGGGTACGTACTATATACTTTGCCCGTCAATTTGCCCCAAGTATTGATGTGCGGTCGGCGTGCCACAGCGTCGTGAGAAGTCGAGGGTTATTCAAACAGGACCATACGCCTGGGTCCGTCATCCTCTCTATTCGTATGTTTGCTACCTCTTTGCTGTGGTTTAATGCCGTCTGACACAGCACAGCCTAGCGTTATTCCAAGCCACCCTCCAGTCCCTCTTATTTTGGTCCTATATTCCCCTGTTCTCCCTTGTCGCTACTGCGGTCGTATTCGCAATCAAGATCCCTGTCGAGGTACTCTCCGTTATCGAGTTTGGTGGCATGTATTTACCGGTCTTTGTATGACAGGAAGAAATTATTCAGCGGGATGACGGGATTAGGGAGGAGTACCGTGCATACATGCGCAAGGTGCCTGCAAGGCTCATACCGTACGTCTGGTAGGTTGGTGATCGGTTCGCTGTCCACATGCTACGGGAAGCGAGACCATGTTTGCAGTCAGAAGTCGATGTATGCTTTAAATGTGCAGAGCGTACCGTGTTATGTCCGAATGAAAACGGGCGTTTTCCGAATTGGCTCCACCATCAAG
>JBBPLT010000686.1:0-15011 GCA_038089955.1 Strobilomyces dryophilus | reverse complement strand
TCTACTTCCTCCAACTCCTCATTTGCTGCTGAGTCTTCGACAACATCATCCCATGACCCTTCTTTTCCTGATTCTGATGACCCTCCATTCTCACCATAAACCTCTGAAAGTACTGAGGGATCACCTCAAAACAGCAAATCCCATCAAATGAAGCATTTAAGGCATTGTAGTGCCTCAACAATGTCTCCTTTCAATCGGTTACACCGCTTACTGATCGTGATTCCAGTGGATGAGAATGCATGCTCGCTTGAAACAGATGTTGCCATGACAGAGAGATAATCTCTTGTGAGAGAGCCCCATACAGGGTACCTAGCTGCATTCAAGCCCCACCATTGTACAATCGACATGTTTGGTGCGAGCTGATCCTTGGAAGTGAGGTACCCATGGAAATCAGCAAGCCAAGGATGTTGAGGCTCACTTGATGAGATAGCCAAGAAGTCAGCAGTGTTTGTGTTGTCATTGTCATTGTCATCCAAGAGTTCTCGGAGAAGCTGGCACATTTTGCCATATGCTGATGTAGTTTTTGTGGGTGCCTTTGCCTTCTCAACAATAGCACCATTCTGTTCAAGATACCGTTCCTTATACTAGACACAATGAACAACGATAAGTCTAGAGTAGGCCACTGACAGATGCTTACCAATTCCTCAGCATACTTGATTGTGTTGTCATACATTTCGTGACCCCAAAAGTGACGTATATGGTTCACTTTCTGCACAGGATCCAGTACTGTGATGGAAAGTGGTTAATTTTATATAGTGGCATAAAGATCACTTACGCATGGCCATGATATGGACATCAGAGTTGGCTGTCTTCTCATAGTACTCCGAAATTTTCAAAACACCAGCTTCAAGGGCTGGCCAGAAGTCGATGTAGTCAGCTTTACTGCTGTGGCTATGCCATGCTTTATGCAACGACTCGAGTGCAGGAAGGGCAAGATGAATGACTGGACCACAGTCTGACAAAAAAGATTGCTGAGAGTGCTCAGCTTTGCCCAACAAAGCAAGTAAAACACTGACACGAGCCCACTCGTCATCAGTCAGTTGGAGATTAAGTAACCGCTGCCATTTTTCATGGTCCTTTTCAGTCACAGCAAGTTCATGGACGAATGTGTCAACATCCTATAAACATCTAGTAGGCATACTATGGATATAAAACTAACAGACGATGTAGAGCTCCAGAGCGCTCTACAGTGATATCCACTCATTCCCCCACCTTCCAGGCCTTGCCTGACGACCACCAGACCAGCCCCGAGCTTCCCATGACATAGGAACCAATGGGCCGACGCTTTTTCCCGCGGTCCGACCATTCTCGGCCCATGTCTGACACCTCGGGCCAATAGTCCGATAGACCGATGCTTTTTCCCGCGGTCTGGACTACCTTCGGTCCAGCCTCTAGAAGACCGACGCTCTTGGTCTAATAGTCCGATGGGGCCGACGCTTTTTTCCCACAGTCCGATCAAATGTCCCCTATGTATCTGACAGCGTGTTAGAACATCTACATAAGGTCTTTAGTGTATTTACACATGTATCTCCCCATCTCCCCTTCTCCCCTTAGTACCCTTTTTCTACCATTTCTACTACTGCTTTTTGGACCTCTGAGAGAGCCCGAGAACACTCCTCCCTTCATCCTTGACATCTACTCGACCTCTCCAGCATAGTCCGCACCTTCGGTCTTTCAAACTCCGGTTTCCCACGCCTTCGGACCAAGCACCAGTCCATTCCCTGGCCTCCAGGACTTCAGCAAACAAGTTGGGCCCCCTATTGGGTCGAGCCTATCGCTCCCAAGACCCCTCACATACATTCACGGGTGTCATTCCACACCCGCTTAGTATTTTACAACTGGAGCCCACCGCGAGGGGGTTTCCAACAGTTTGCTCGAAGTCCATTTCCACTCCCTAACTGAAAATTTACGCCCCTTCATTCATTCCCTGCATTCCCTGAGTCTTTTCCCGTCATCCCTTGTTCTTGGCCCTCTAAGCCCCATTTTATCACCGCCCTTACATACCTTCTATTTTCGGACCGTTTATTACACTGCCACACTCCTTTCCACGCCCGAGATCACGCACCCATATCTTACCTTCCATTTTCGGACATTTTCCCGATCATGACACCCCGATTTGACGAAACAGCCACTAATGTGCTCTACCAATACCTAGATAAGACCGAGAACCTCGCCGGCCCCAACTGGGAAGCCTACATCTCGGGCCTCTATGAGTTTTACCTCAGGAGCGCTCGATTTTCGGTTTGGCCCCGAGTCGCGGCACCGATCGCACGTCATCTGCATGCACAGCCACCACCATCACCTTTGGCCCCTACATCACCCTCCATTCCGACATCAACTCCTCCATCACCAACTGCCCCCTCTCTGTCAATGGCTTCAATGCCACGAACACACTCTTCTCACCCAACCCAACAACCAACCTCTCGGCTGTCGTCACCACTCGCTTTCGCCCCGACTGCTTCGCCCCTACCAGCACAGCCACCAACAACGCTGACACCATCACCATCCGCCCCACCAGCCCTCACAGTTCTCATTGCCTCACTCTCGGACCCCACAACCATCGCAACGCCTACCTCCATCCCAGCCACAGCTCTCGCGGACCCGCTTTTTGCAGCGTTTATTGTCGCGATGTGGTACGAGTACCAATCCGACTGCAATACTGACCAACCCATAGCGTTTCTCACCACCACCGACGAACCGTCACCATGACTGGTCGTGTTCTTGAACACGGTTGGCATGCCTCCGCCACCACCTCAACCTGTTCAGTCACCGTCTGACCACCTACCACCAAAACTGTCGCCCACCGTCCTGTCACCGACACTCTCGTGATCGTGCAAGCACGCCATCACACCAACCGCACCAGAGGACCGAGCACGAGCCCTGCACGACGCAGGCTCGTTCGGCTCAGTCTCCTCACTACCCATCTCACTGTCCGTCTTGTGCGCTAACCGTCTAACAGCGCACACACCACCACCATCGCGTCCCATTGCGTTACCATACGCGAACGCGTCACCACCGTCACCGTTTGGCCCGTTGCCAACGGCCTACCCACCACCATGCCCGTCAAGATCGCCACCACTGCCTCCGACCTCACCTCAATCACCTCCACCATCGTCCCTGCCTTACCAACAACCACCATCGCCTTCGCGGCCCCGCGCCGTCGACGTGTCGCAACGGACTCGGTCCTGCACGACCGAGTCCCCCTCATCGCCCTATCATCACCCATGCCGACCACTAACTGTTCCGTAGCCACCCCAACAAACGACGGCACTTGGTTGCTATGACTGATTGCGTCGTCGCACCCGCCATACCAACCCACGTCCGTTGCGGCTCAGAGCTGACAACGCATTACCACCAGCTTGGTCCTTCTCGACCGAGTGCTGTCGCCCTGCGCCTCACCTATCGCCCAACGCCTGTCACGTCGAGTCGCGTCCTCAAACGAGAGCGCACCGTCGACGACCTCACCGCCCTCGACCTCACCCTCGCCCTCACTAACGCCAACGCCCCCGTCACGTGTTGTCGTAGCCCTGCACCATCGACGTGTCGCGCTCGGCTCAGTCCTGCATGACCAAATGCCATTGCTCACCTCCTCTCTCCCCATACCACAAGCTGACTACCCCACAGCCGTTTCGAACGACGACGCATGGTCCTCGCGGCCATTCGCATCGTCATCGACGCTGTCACTACGTGCCGTTGCGGCCCCGAGCCGTCAATGTGCCGCAACCACACACCTCCACGTCACCTCGCCCCCACCAACCGCTAACCGCCTGATGTGACATTGCCATCGCCGTCGACAACCTCACCCATGCCCACGCCCGCGACATCGACATCGACATTGCCAACGCTCTCGCCTCCACCGACCTCTCCACCGACCTCGACCTCACCCTCACCTCCGCCAACCACCAACCGACAGACGTGACACGTCGTGTTCTCGAACGAGAGTGCGATGTTGCCATCGTCATCGCCCTGGCTACATGCCGTCTCGCCCACGCCTTCGACCCCGACCTTGCCTTCGCCCTTGCCACCACTCATCTCGCCAACGCTGGCCCCGCACGCCCCGCTGCCATCACGCACCTTTGTGGCTGCGTACTCGGTTGGGAGACGTTCGTCGTCACCCACTGAACCGTCGACATGCTGTAAAACACTAAACCTGGGTGAGAGGACACCCAGGAGTCGTAAGAGTGGGTCTTGGGCGCGATAGGCTCGACCCAAAAGGGGGCCCAAGGCGTTTGCTGAAGTCCTGGAGGCTTGGGGATGGACCGATGCTTGGTCCGAGGGCGTGGGAAACCGGAGTTTGAATAGACCGGTCAGTTGGTTGAGTGAGGAGAGGTCGGTGAGGTGTCGGTGAGGTAGGAAAGGGCTCTCAGATGATAGAGAGGAGCTAGCTGGGTGATTGGCAAGTAGTAGGAAGGTAGGTAGAAGCTAGATACATGTGTAAATACTCAAAACCGGCTTAAAAAGGGGTCGGGATGCGCCGGGCTTTGTAAGTAAGGTACGAAAAGTCTAAATAGACCGGTCCGGGCAAAAGGTAAGTAGACCGAGATCGTCTGTAGAGGACCGACATATGGTCCGGACCGCGGGAAAAAGCGTCGGTCGACCGGTTTTTGTAGTCCACCGGCCCCGGGTGTTGCAGAAATGGACCGGCGGCATGTCCAAGGTGTCTGGGTAAGACCGACGTATGGTCCGGACCGCGGGAAAATCGGTCCGGACTATCGGACTATCGGTGGGTGATGCGTTTCGGGCCCAGGAGTGCGATAGGGGTCGTCGGGCGAAGTCCAGAAGGTGGGCAGATGGTAGGATGTACGCGTAGAGCATGTTCGAGCTCTACAATGCGCGCGAGGCACTTCGTGTGCCACACCCGATGTCGCAACTGGCTCAGCCCTCCAGGGCTGGGCCCCCTTCTCTGTCGTCCCTCACCCTGAACCATGCACTTACCGTCCCACAGCCATCCAGAATGACGACACGCTGTCCTCATGACCAGTCGCGTTGTCGAATCTGTCGTCACCACGCGCTGTCGCGGCCCCAAGCTGTCGATGGCTCGACATCATGCGCTCACGCACCGTCTCATTGTTACGCGAGTGCGTAGAACTTAGCAGCGTTCCGTCTAAAGTGGAATGAAGACTTGTAGAGTTCTCGCGCGTCAGTCCTAGACGAGCGGTGGCTAAGAACTATGCTTGGATTGCGTAGAACTAGCTTAAGGCTACTAGGTACAGGGCATCGGGTACTTATACGTTCTGGAAGATGCACGGACCAAGAGGGCCAAAAGAGAGATACCCTAGAGGAGTAAACGGACGTCCATATGGAAGGAGTCATACTACTGCGGATTGAGTCAGCAGAGGTTAAAAGGGGAACGGGATGTGGAAGAGCGACGGGTTCTGGGTGAAAAGCAAGGAAACGGAACTCGGTGTTAATACAAGTGTAGGGCAAAGGGGAAACAAACTGGCGGCATACTCCGAGCTGTCTAAATGGGCCGATTATCAAGGAACCGTGCGAACTCCTGACGGAAGAACGCCTGCTCCTCGGGAGAGATCGTAACATTACCCTCCTCGTAGAATTGAGTCACCGACTCAATCACTTCCTGCCTCGGAGCGGGAGGCAGCGCGGTTGGGACAGGTGGCGGGGCAGTGACCCGGGGCACGTATACCATAGGAGGGGCAGACATGTTCTGGGCAAGAGGAGTGAAGATGTCCGGGAGCGGTCCTACGACAGATGGCGCAGCGGAAGCGGGGGCAGTCGGGACGAACATGGTCCCTCGAATGACAGATGTAGCATCGTCGTCGATGGGTACCCAAGGAAGAGGGTGGCGGAGTTGACCCGGGACGCCCGCGGAGTGAATCGGCAGAAGAGGAGGGGGATGGACGTCGCGGGAGAGGACGAGGTCGCGTGGTGGAAGTGAGGTGGATGGATCCTCGGAGGCGTCCCTCAGGAGTTTGTGCCAATGCGGAGAGGAAACGAAGGAGGGATCTATGGGATGTTGTCGGGGTGGAATCGGGATAGGCTCCGGGGATGCGGGGTGGGGTATTTTCTTCTTCCTGAACGGTTGTCGAGCCAACTCGGGAGTGAGTAGAAGAACTAGTTTCCGCAGACGTGGCCAGGGAAGCGGTGTGGATGCAGGAGGAGGAGGGGGGGGAAGGCGGTTGAGAGTTCGCTTGCCCGGGAAGGGGGTGCAGGGGCGGCGTGGTGGTTTCTCCTTGAATGGTGGACTGATAGAGGGCGCGGATTCCTGGTGAAACGTCCTCGACGAGTGGGGCAAGAACGGGGGCCAACGTGGGGTAAGGGAGGAGTCCGAGTAGGTTTCGGAATCCGGCTTCCTCGAGGACATCGAGGATAAAGCCTCGGAGTTCGAAGAGGGGTTCTTCAATATGAGGGGAGTTCTCAGATTGTTGGCGAAGTCGGAGGCGGAGGGTCGTGTAGGCGTGATAGGTACGTATGAGTAGGGCGAAAAGCGGGCAGTCGATGAAGGCTGGGAGTTGTTCGATGGCGAAGAGAAGGGTGGGTGATTCGAGAACGGCGGCATGGAGGAGTCGAATGGTAATAAGCGGTAGGGCCACAAGGGGGAATCGGTTAGGAATGGACATGTTTATTTATACAAGAGAGGGGATGATGGATCGTTGGCGGGAAGGGGAGGGTTTTTATAGGGAGGTTCCCATCCGTCTTAATTTCCCCATCCGCCCCATCCAGTTCCGTCCCCAGTATTATCCCAGCCCGAATTATTGCTATTATAGGGGTCGTAGTAACGCCAGTCATGGTTGGACATGTCTGTCGGGGCAACGAACCCGAACTGGAACCTGAATCCGCTGTAACGGAACAGGAACAGATGGGGGCGGTCCACCAGCCAGAACTTCCGTAAGGTGAGGAGAAAGAGGACGAGCATGAGGCAGGCGAGTTCGGGGGAGGAAAGTTCGATGGAGAAGGAGGCCATTGCGTTAGCTGTGGAAAGCGGGGAAGTCGTGCGGATGCCTCCTTTTGTAGTCCTGGAGTTCTGCAGCGGCGTGCCGTAGATTCCCTTCCGGTTCCCACGTATTTTCTGAGGCGGCGTATCCCTTCCAGGAGATAAGGTATTGCCTCCGGTTGCGAGGTCCACGGTGTGCCAGGATGGCTTCTATTTCATATTCTTCATCTCCGTCGATGAGGTCGGGGGGTGGATTGAGGAAATTGGGGCCGTGTTCCTCGGTCTCTTTGAACGGGGATAGAAGAGAAGCATGGAAGACGTCATGAATCTTCCATCCCTGGGGAAGTTTTAGCCGAAAGGCAACGGGAGATAGTACCTGAACAATTTCAAATGGTCCTTCTCTTCGTGGGGCTAATTTTCGCGAGGCGTAATTGATGCGGAGATTTCGATTTTCCAGCCACACCTTATCTCCGACCTTCCAGCACGGAAGACGCGGGAAGATCCGTTCCTTCATTATTTGTTGGGATCGTTTATGGGTGGCCAATGCCTCGGATCTTGCAGAATTTAGTTCCGACAGGCGGGTTTCCAGGGCAGGAAGGAATGTTTTGCCAAGAGGTGGGTAAGCCCGCGGTTCATATCCGAGGATCAGAGAAAAGGGGGTTTTCATGGTGGAAGAGTGGATGGAGGAGTTGTGATGGAATTCCGCCATCGGAAGTAAGGTGGACCATCGGTCCGGATGTCCTTCACAGAAGATCTGTAGATAGGTTTCTAGTTCCTGATTGGTTCGTTCAGTTTTGCCATCAGTCTGCGGATGGTAGGTGGAGGAGAGGGCGACGTCGTAATGTAGGAGGCGGGCGAGTTCGCGTGCAAATGCGGAAGCGAATTGAGGACCACGATCAGAGATGAGGCGGTCATGAAGGCCAGTTCGAGGAAAGATTCGTTGAAAGAAAAGGTCGGCTAGTCCTGCTGCATCCAGGTTTTTGTGACAAGGTGTGAAAATTACCCCCTTTGTAAGGCCATGGTCGACCACGACCATGACAGAGTCGAAACCCCCAGAGGATGGGAGACCAGTGATAAGGTCGACGGAAATTTGCTGGAAAGGGCGAGTGGTGGAAGAATCGAGGGGGGAAAGGGGGGGAACAGTAGGATGGGTGTTGACCTTGTTTGCCTGGCAAGTGGAGCATCCGGCAACGAATCGGCGGACGAAGGTGGACATGCCCGGCCACCAAAAGTCTTTCTGGAGAAGGTGAAGTGTACGAAAAATACCTCCATGGCCTCCGGCGGGGGAGTCATGGAGTGAGCGAACAAGCTCTTGCCGTGGTTTGGGGGGAATGTAGAGGCAGCCCTTAAAATAAAGGTTGGTGCCGTCGAAATACCAGTTGTGAAGAGTGGAACGGGGAAGGGGGAGGAAGCCAGATTGGAGTTCCTTGACGAGACGTTGGGTGGTGGGGTCGAGGGCCGTATTCTCGGCGATCCTTTGTTGTACACAGAGGTCAAGGGCACGGGCAAAGAGGGAGTCGGGGAGGAGAGTGACAGCCGTATTGTCCTTGGAGGTGTCTACAGCGTCTTTGCGGGAGAGAGCATCAGCAGGGGCAAGGCGCGATCCGGGGACATGGACAAAGAGGAGGTCAAAGTCCTCGAGGAACATGGCCCAACGAGCCTGTCGTCGATTTAGTTTGTGGGCCTGCTTGAAATAAGTTAGGTTTTTGTGGTCAGTGAAGACCGTGGTGCGGTGGGGGGTGCCTTGGAGATAATGGCGCCATTGTTCCAGGGCTTTGATGACGGCAAGTAACTCGCGATCATAGATATCATAGTTACGTTCCGCGGGTCCAAAGGTTTCAGAAAAATAGGCACAAGGATGAAGGTCGCCGTTGTTGTCGGCTTGCATGAGGATTCCGCCAGCGGCCGTAAGAGAGGCATCAGTCATGATTGAGAAGGGGCGCGAAAGATCAGGCATTGCAAGGACTGGTTGGGAGAGGAATGCCTGTTGGAGGGTGCGGAAAGCGGCTTCGCAGTCAGGGGTCCATGCCCAGACTTTCCCTTTGTGTGTTAGGGTGTGAAGAGGCCGTGCAATATGAGAGAAGTTGGGGATGAACCGGCGATAGAAGTTACAGAATCTGATGAAGGAACGGACTTGTTTGACGGATGTCAGGGCCTTCTAGTTCTTGATAGCCGTCAGTTTGACGGGGTCCATAGAGATGGTATCTGCGGAAACGACCATGCCGAGAAAATCCACACTTCGTCGGTCAAACAGACATTTGGAAAGTTTTAGGAAAAGTCCATGTTCCTGTAACCGTTGAAGGACCTTCCGAACTCGTTCCTGATGAAGGGAAGGGTCGTCCGTAGAGTGTACAAGGAGATCATCCATATAGATGATAAGCCATCCTTCGGTAATGTAGTCTTTGAAGATATAGTTCATGAATGCCTGGAAAGTGGATGGGGAGTTACACATGCCAAAAAACATGACCGTCGGTTCAAAGAGGCCATCCGGGGTGATGAAGGCGGCCTTCCATTGGTCGGAAGGTTTGATACGAATGTTGTTATATCCCCATCGCACGTCGAATTTGGTAAACAATTTCGAGCCCTTCAGTTTGTCGACTAGTCCCAAAATGAGGGGGAGAGGATAGGCATTTTTAACAGTATGGGAGTTTAGGTAGCGGTAGTCTTGACAGGGGCGAAGTCCTCCATCCTTTTTGGGTACGAAGAAAAATGGGGAGGCTTGAGGGGATTTGGACGGGACAATTTTTCCGCTTTTGAGATGTTCTTCGACAAAAGCTTTGCAGGCTTCTCGTTCCTTTGGATTCAGTGGGTATACCTTGGCTACCTTCGGGACAAAATCTTTTCCTAAGTCTATGGCGTGGTCGAATGGTCGGTGAGGGGGAAGTTGTCCTGGTTTGGGTTCTCCGAAAACTTCGGCAAAATCCTTATAGTGAGATGGCAGGGAGATATCTTCCTTTGATTTGTTGGTCATAGCGATTTCCGTGGAAATAGTGGTTTTTCTAGTGAATAGATCTTGTTTTTCTGTCGGGGAGAGATGGAGACGTCGTAACCAGCATCGTTCGATTTGTGTGTCGGGGGATACTTCAAGGAATCGAAGAAGATATCGCTGTCGGACTGCGTCCGGGTGATCATGTCATTGGGTATAAGGTAGATCGGGGAGGGTGACAGTCCCTTTTGTCCAATCGATGGAGGGATTTCGTTCTTTTAACCACAGAAGTCCTAGAATCATGTTCTCTTTTCCGCAATTTATCACGGTGAAGTCCCTTTCTTCTTCGGCGTTTCCGATTCTTAGCGTGATTCGCACCTTGTGCCGTGCCATTCCTCCCTGGTTAGTAGTTCCATCTACATTTTGTGCTACCAAAGGTCGAGGGAGGCGTTCTTTTTTGAGGTGATGCCTTTCTACTAGGGCCCGATCAATGAGGTTGGCTGAGGCTCCACAATCGACGAGCGCGTTGGTGTCGACGATTTTTGCTCCCGGAAAGGCATAAAAGGATATGGGGATTCTTATTGACGTTGCCTTGTCGTTTGATATGAATACAGGAGCGATAGTTACTTTAGGGGGAGATGACGTCGACTCACATCCCCCTTTCAAAAACCCTCTTCTTTCTCGATTTGGACCGTTCGAACCTCCATAGGTTCTTCGATAGGAGAGGATTCTCTTTCTTCGGCTACCCAGGAATCTTCTTCGTCCTCGTAGCATGCCTTGAGTACTTTGAGGGCGTCCTTTTGAGTGACCCCTTTCGTTTTTCCTAAAGCGGAGATGTATTGTTCTACCTCGGTCGGCTTTACTCGTCGAACCGTCACGTTAGAAGACCCTGCGTGGGGAGGTCGATACTTTTGTGAGGGTTGCCCTTCGACCCTTTTCTTTTGAGGACCTGGTCGTGGGTGGTTCCTGGTCGAGCATCCCTTTTTGTGACAGATGAAGCAAAGGTTGTCACGGATATGTCGAGCTCTTTCGACAGGGGTGAGGCGTACTATATCTACATCCATAGCATTTGGGTCGCGACGAGGGCGGGTGTCTCGGGGAAGGAGGTGTCCAATGGATTTTCCTCTTCTATACCATTCCAGCCGGGTTTTCTGAGCGTGGAATTGGCTTGCTTTCTCAATCCATTCGGAAAGCGTGGTGGGTGGTGTTTCCATGGAGATGATCATGGCTACGAGTTCGGGGTCCAGTCCTTCGTTAAATCGATCGATGAGGGTAACGGGGTCCGTTATTTTGGATTTTGCAGCGAAGAGCTGGAATTTGGTTACGTAGTCAGAGAAACCATTTTCTTTGTCTCTGAGGTTCTGGGCAAGTCAAGCGAGTTTTCCCCTAGCAGCCGCGTTTTCGTCATGGGGGGTGAAGGTTTTCAGGAAATCCCTAATAATCTCTCCAAGGGAAGGTTTGTCTTTTTCTTCGACAATAGGATCCAGGAGTTTCTCCAGGATGGGTTCTGCGTAATACCTTCCTCATCCTTTGGTCATTTTGTTAAGGAAGATGAGTCGTTGTTGCTCGGGGGAGTGGACGTTTTCGTTAATCATAAAGTACGCTTTCATCGCATTGCTCCACCATCGAGCATCCTGAGGTTCTCCGGAAAAGCTGTCCGGGAGTCCTGCCTTCATTTCTCGTGCCTTACTTTCTTCCGGGTCTGCCATAGATGCGGATTTGGGCGGTGTTTCTGGGTGTGGATCCTGATCTGGTTTTGGATCAACGATTTCTACTGTGAGAGGTGTGGGAGAGACTGGTCCTTCTTCGAGCAATCTCCTCTCTCTGGGTTCGCTAGGAGTGGGCGAAGGTTCTCTTTCTGCTGCTGCGATAGTTCCGGCTAGGCGGGTGCTCCGTACGACTTGTCGGGTGAGCGGGGGAAAGGGGGAGGAAGGAGTTCTAGAAGATCCGGCGATTCTTCAGGGTTGTTCGGAGGGGATTTCTGAGGGGAGGGAGAAGAGTCCGGATGGTTGCGGTTCTTCGTCGGAGGAGTCTGCCCTAAACCTGGAGGGAATATTGCGTCATAGCGTTCTCCCTTCTCCGATGTGGAGGGGAGGAAGAAAAGCTAGTTCTTTTGTTACGCGAGTGCGTAGAACTTAGCAGCGTTCCGTCTAAAGTGGAACGAAGACTTGTAGAGTTCTCGCGCGTCAGTCCTAGACGAGCGGTGGCTAAGAACTATGCTTGGATTGCGTAGAACTAGCTTAAGGCTACTAGGTACATACAGGGCGTCGGGTACTTATACGTTCTGGAAGATGCACGGACCAAGAGGGCCAAAAGAGAGATACCCTAGAGGAGTAAACGGACGTCCATATGGAAGGAGTCATACTACTGTGGATTGAGTCAGCAGAGGTTAAAAGGGGAACGGGATGCGGAAGAGTGACGGGTTCTGGGTGAAAAGCAAGGAAATGGAACTCGGTGTTAATACAAGTGTAGGGCAAAGGGGAAACAAACTGGCGGCATACTCCGAGCTGTCTAAATGGGCCGATTATCAAGGAACCGTGCGAACTCCTGACGGAAGAACGCCTGCTCCTCGGGAGAGATCGTAACACTCGCCTCCCCCACTACTCACTAACCTTTTTACAGTCGTGACCTCGCATGCCCCACGCCAAACGACGCCGAAAGCACACGTGTCGTCGGGGCGACCCTCTTGACCCACGCTGTCACCACCACCACCACCGACATCGCCATTGCCCCCGTTTTCGCCCCCACGCCGTACCGTCACCATTGCGCACCCAAACGCGCCACACCCGTCATCCTACGACGACGTCACCCCGCCGTTCACATTGCGGCACACCACACGTCCCCCGTCCGTCGTCCACATGACTGACACAGAGATCGCAGAGCGTGTCGCTCTGGCTTTTCACTCCCCCATCACCTCACTCGTCTTACACGCTGACCGCCCCATAGCTACCATGACCGCTTGCCCTGTCGCGGCCCCATTCGCAGTCGCGTCGGACCCACCCCGACCTACAAAGCCGGCATTGCGCACCTTGCCGACGACTGCAGCAACGACATCACCAATGGCACCTGTGCCATTGGCCGTTTTCACCAACGATGGGCCCATGGACCGTCCATCACGGACGTGTCCCACCGTCAACGTATTTTTTTCATCATCTCTCGTACCACCGACCATGCATGCACCCCCTGCAATTTTTACGCTGCCGTGTTGCTCATTTTCACCCCTCCCACTTCATTCCCGGTCCTTTTCGGGCCAAACCTTTTCTTTGTCGTCCCTCGGGTCTCTTTTCCAGACCCTTTTCGCCGTTCGTGTAGCACTTGAGTTGTGTCGTCAGAACACCTCCCTGACCGATTTTTACCCTTTTAAATGGCCAGGAGGCCATTAGCTAACCGACCTGGGGGGGAGCCTCACTGCTCTCGCCCAAGTTTTATTTTTGCTCCTTTTTTAGTTACCTCGACCGCATTTTCGGGCCCGTAATGGCCTGAATCAATGCTATGAATTTTCTTACCCTGGGATTAGTACCAGAGAACTCAGTTCCTACCCTGGCTTTTGTCCAGTGACCGAGAAATAAGAAAGAGACCGAATAAAAAGCTAAAAACGAATTATCCATAGACCACCACCCATACCATAGAATACCGCACCTACCAGCCATCTCGGCCCCCCATTACTGCTGTTGGACTGCGATTTTCCCGTGGCTCGGACTCATTTCGGACTATGCATCGCTTACCACCTGCTAGATTTTGGACTTCGCACCGCTGTGATGCCAGCACCATTCCCTTTTGTTTCAATAAAATCTTACCTCTTCAAGGGATCCATGCAGGTATAGATGTCGAAAGATGACCAATGAAAACAAGCCGAGCTGGACTCTCGCACCATAGGGTCCATTGGCCAGAATAGACGTCAAAAGAGGCCCAAGGAAGACAAGCCGAGTCAGACTCTCGCCCTCATTCATTCCTTTTCGCTTTTTCCACTATTACCCTTCATTTCATGCTTTAGGGACCATAAGACCGACTGGACTGACGATTTTCGGTCTTGTGCAGCCACTGGACTTTCCTTTTTCGGACCACATCACATCTCGGTCCTATCCTATCCACCTGAGCATGCACCATCCATCCAGCCTCTGCTCCTGTCATCATCATACTGCTCCCACCACCATTTCCTACTGGTCACTGACTGGGGACAGTCAGTATTCAAGTCCCCTTCGGGTGTAGAGCTCCAGAGCGCTCTACAGTGATATTGATACAACCCTAAGACCTAGAGTCCTCAAGTTACCACTTGTCAACCAAAGCTCTGTGGAGGGGAGAGTGTTGGCATCTAGGCTAGGGCCTTAGAGAGGAGGATACCCAAGTGAACTAGACTGGGGATGCCAGTCATCGTCTGCTGGGTTTATATATTCATGGGGTACACAGGTTTACATAATGTGTTCCGTCTATAAGAGTCCATACCCTATGCCCTGGGCGTAGGAGTGTGGCTGGAACGTGTATCAAGGGATGAAACATGTGTCATGGAGATAAAAGAAGAGAAGAGAAGCATACCACAGCCGTGCGGTGGTGGGGGAATGGAAGGGAAGCATACTCGGCACTGGGCTGTGTCAAGGGATGCGTCAAGCATGGGTGAATGATGAAGGCGAAATGAGTGACGATGGTGCAGAGATCAGAAGGCAGGGCTGTGGCCGTTGATCCTGATGATAAGATAAAGGGATTAGATAAGATGAAAGATCAGATAAGATAAGATAAGAGAGAAAAAGACGTTAAGTCTGTTGTAGATGCTGGTATGGGGCAGCGATCGTAACAGATATCCACTCATTCCCCCACCTTCCAGGCCTTGCCTGACGACCACCAGACCAGCCTGAGCTTCCCATGACATAGGAACCAATGGGCCGATGCTTTTTCCCACGGTCCGACCATTCTCGGCCCATGTCCGACACCTCGGGCCAATAGTCCGATAGACCGATGCTTTTTCCCGTGGTCCGGACTACCTTCGGTCCAGCCTCTAGAAGACCAACACTTTTTTCCCATGGTCCGATCAAATGTCCCCTATGTATCTGACAGCATGTTAGAACATCTACATAAGATCTTTAGTGTATTTACACATGTATCTCCCCATCTCCCCTTCTCCCCTTAGTACCCTTTTTCTACCATTTCTACTACTGCTTTTTGGACCTCTGAGAGAGCCCGAGAACACTCCTCCCTTCA
>JBBPLT010000685.1:0-15011 GCA_038089955.1 Strobilomyces dryophilus | reverse complement strand
ACCATGCCAGATATATCACAACCATTCTCTATCATGACTGATGCCTCCCTCACCACCACAGGGGGCATCCTCATGCAAACCAATAAAAACAGAAATCTCCATCCTTGCACCTACTTCTCCGAAACCTTTACCCCTGCTGAACGCAACTATGACATTTACGATCATGAACTCTTGGCTGTAATTAAGACCTTGGAACAATGGAAGCATTATCTCCAGGGGACCCCCTACTAGACCACTGTTTTCACTGATCACAAAAACCTTACTTACTTCAAGCAGCCACATAAGCTCAATCATCACCAGGCCCATTGGGCTATGTTCCTCAAAGATTTTGACCTCCTCTTCATCCATGTTCCCAGGTCTCAGCTGACCCCTGCCAATGCCCTTTCTCACAAGGACTCTATTGATACCATGGAGGACAATGCCAAGGTCACTCTCCTCCCTGACTCCCTCTTTGCCTGCACACTCGACCTCTGTGTGCAACAGTGCATTGCCAAAAACACTGCCCTTGATCCCACTACCCTTCACCTTGTCAAGGAACTGCGGTCCGGCTTCCTCCCACTTTCCCGTTCCACACTCCATGACTGGTATTTCAACAGCACCAACCTGTTACGATTGCTGCCCCATGATCAGCATCCACAATGGACTTAACGTCTTTTTCTTTTCTTTCTTATCTTATCTTTCATCTTATCTAATCTCTTTATCTTATCATCAGGATCAATGGCCTTAGCCTTGCCCTCTGATCTCTGCACCATTGTCACCCGTTTCACCTTCACCATTCACCCATGCTTGACGCAACCCTTGACACAGCCCGGTGCTGTGCATGCTTCTTCTTCCATTCCCCATGCTTCTCTTCCATTCTCCCACTGCCACACGGCTGTGGTATGCTTCTCTTCTTTCATCTCCATTCCCACATGTTTCACCCTTGATACATGTTTCAGCCACACTCCTGCACCCAGGGCACAGGGTATGGACTCTTATAGACAAGACATATTATGTAAACCTATGTACTCCATGAATATATAAACCCAGCAGACGACGACTGGCATCCCCAGTCTAGTTCACTTGGATATCCTCCTCTCTAAGGCCCCAGCCTAGATTCCAACTCTCTTCCCCTTCCAAAGAGCTTTGGTTGACAAGTGGTAACTCGAGGACTATCTTGGTCTTAGGGTTGTATCACAACCTATACTTTAAAGGCTGTCTCTATATTCCCCTGGACCTCCACCAGGACCTTGTCCACTTTATCCATGACTCCCTGGCCAGTGGCCATGGTGGTATCTTCCACACCCTCCACCTCCTTCAGAAAGACTACTGGTGGTCTGGGATGTGTTACACTGGTTGCATAGTAACCTAGCAGTGCTCACTCAAAGTAGAGTGAAGTCTTTATAGACGAAGCTCAGGAGTGTAGTGGTAATGATAAAGCAAGTTTCCTAGTAGTGATGGCTAAGACTAGGTTTAAGGGTTCGACAGCAGTGGCTGGATTGAGGGTCTCACACATATGAGGATGCATGGAGGAGAGACTAGATTACTAGGCAGGAAATGCATAGAATTAGCTAGGGAATATGGGAGAAAGTACCCAACTCATATACCAGAAGGGGAAAGGGGTGGGAACCTTCAGGATTGAGGGTTCTACTAGATAGGGCATGGGTGTCCATGACTGAAAGGAGACAAAAGAATCAAAGGAAGCAGATCATGAGAAAATGGAATGGTGTGTCTGGAACTCCATGTGGAAGTGATGGAAACGGAGATTGGTAGAAGTACAAGAAGAAAGAGAAGTCCAGGACGGTGAACTGTGGGTGCTGCACATTGGAGGGTAAAGGGTTTCTAGGCTTCCCCTTGGGGTATCTTGGGTAACCTGCACATCAGGCATGGTGGGGCAATGTCAGTGGAACTAGAGGTCTCCATGGGGTTGTCATCAGGAACGAGGATGGGAGTGTTGGGAACAGGAGGGAAAGAAATGATGGGGCTGTCCTCTCGTGTGACTGTAACATTACCCTCCTCATAGATTTGCTCTACTAGAGCAGAACCAGACCTGTCTGGGGTGGGGCAGGGAATCAGGGGAATGAAGGTGAAGGGGTATGCCATTGGGTTTGTTTGATTTTGTAATGGGCAGCAGGGGAAAGAATGGCCTGGGGAGTTGCAGCAGCAGTGGGAACAGAAATAACATGGGCACCAAGTCATGGTATGGTTGGTGCTGTGGCAGATGCAACAGGCAAAAGGATATTGGGGGATGCGATGAGTAGAGGTGGAAGTCATGGTGGATCATGCTGAAAACAACCTCAGTGCATTTGATCCTTTTATGCATTTGGGAAGGCTGTTTTTGGTAGTCTTGGAGCTCTGCCACAGCATGGCAAAGATTACCTGTGGGTTCCCATATGTTTTCTGCTGCGGAGTATTCCTTTCAAGAGACCAAATATTGCCTCTGGTTGTGTGATCCATGATGGGCCAAGATGGCATCTATTTCATATTCTTTATCTCTGTCAATGAGATCATGTGGGGGGTTATGGAAGTTAGGACCATGCTCATTAGTTTCTCAGAAAGGGGAAAGGAGGGAGGCATGGAAGACATCATGAATCTTCCATCTGGCAGGGAGGTGAAGGTGGAATGCCACTGGAGAAAGGACTTGGGAGATTTTGAATAGTCCTTCCCATTGTGGTGCCAATTTCCAAGAGGCATAATTGATCTGCAAGTTCCAGTTATCAAGCCAGACCTTGTTGCCTACTTTCCATTTGGAGAGTTGTGGAAAGATTCGTTCCTTCATGATTTGTTGTGACCATTCATGGGCCACGATTGCTTCCATCCAAGCTGCAGAGAGGAGTTCCAGCTGGGTTTCTAAGGCTGGGAGGAAGGTTTTGCTGAGAGGGGGGTATACCCATGGTTCACATCCGAGGATCAGGGAGAAGAGCATTTTCTGAGTGGATGAATGGATGGGGGAATTGTGGTGGAATTCCACCATCAGGAGGAGAGATGCCCATCTTTCCGGGTGTCCTTCACAAAAGATCCGGAGATAGGTTTCGAGTTCCTGGTTTGCCTGTTCAGTTTCTCCATTCATCTGGGGGTGATAAGCAGAAGAGAGTGCTATGTCATATTGAAGGAGTCAGGTGAGTTCCCTAGCGAATGCAGAAGCAAACTGTGGACTGTGGTTGGAGATGAGGTGGTCATGTAGGCCAAAGCAAGGGAAGATTTTGGCAAAAAAGAGTACAGCAAGGCCAGCCACATCAAGCGTTTTGTGACAAGGGGTGAAAATTACCCCTTTCGAAAGCCCATGGTCTACCATGACCATGATTGAATCAAAACTGTTGGAGAGCAGGAGCCTGGTAATGAGGTCTACAGAGAGTTGCTGAAAGGGGTGGGTGGCGGTGGTTGCAAAAGGGGAAAGTGGGGGAATAGTGGGATGGGTGTTCACTTTATTTTGCTGGCAGATAGCACAGCCATTAACAAAGTGATGGATAAACATACCCATACCAGGCCACCAGTAGTCCCATTGAAGGAGCTGGAGAGTGCGGAAGATGCTGCCATGTCTGCCCATGGCCGATTCATAGACCGATGTAACCAAGTCATGGCGTGGTTCCTGTGGAATGTAGAGACATCTCTTATAATAGAGGTTGGTCTCATCGAAAAACCAATCCTCCTTTCGGGTCTGGGAGAGTGGAAGAAAACTGGGAGCAAGGGTGCCGACCAAGTCCTGAGTGGTGGGGTCGTCGGTCTTAGTGTTTTCCTTGATACACTCGACAATACAGGTGTCAAGGGCTCAGACAAACAACTGGTCAGGGAGGAGAGTGACATCAGAGTTGTCTTCAGAGGTGTCTACATTGTCCTTTCTGGAAAGGGTATCAGCCAGGGCCATCTTTGAACTGGGGACATGGACAAAAAGAAGGTTGAAGTCCTGGAGGAACATCATCCATCGCACCTGCCTGCAGGAGAATTTATGTGGGGCATAGAAATAAGTGAGGTTTTTGTGGTCAGTGAAGACGGTGACCACGTGTCCAGTCCCTTTAAGGTAATGAGACCAAACCTCAAGAGCTTTGATGACCACAAGAAGTTCGTGATCATAGATGTCATAGTTTCACTCGGCAGGAGCGAAGGTTGTGGAGAAGTAAGCACAAGGGTGGAGGTCCCCATTGGTGTCAGCTTGAAGAAGGATTCCACTGGCTGCGGTTAGAGAAGCGTCTGTCATGATGAAAAACGGTTTTATGATATCTGGCATTTTTAGTACTGGTCTGGAAAGAAAAGCCTTTTGGAGGGTGCGAAAAGCCATTTCGCATTCCTGGGTCCATTTCCACATTTTCCCTTTGTGGGTGAGGGTGTTGAGTGGATTTACTATTGCCGAGAAGTCTGGAATAAAGTGGCAATAGAAATTGCAAAAGCCTAAGAAGGATCGTACTGCTTTGATGAAAGAAGGCATTTTCCATTCCTTGATGGCCAAGAGCTTTACCAGATCCATTGAAATCTTGTTGGCAGAGACAACCATGCCTAGGAACTCCATCTTTTATTGCTCGAACTGGCATTTCAAGAGTTTGAGGAACAATCCATGTTCCTGGAAGCATTTAAGGACCTTTCAAATGAGTTTGCAGTGTCGTTCGAGGTTATCATTAGTGTGAACCATGAGGTCATCCATATAGATGATGAGCCAGCCCTCAGCAATGTAATTGCCAAAGATGTGATTCATGAAGGCTTGAAACATTAGGGGAGAGTTGCACATGCCAAAAAACATGACTGTTGGTTCGAAGAGTTCTTCCAGTGTGATAAACACTGCCTTCCATTGGTCTTCCTCCTTGATCCGGACATTGTTATACCCCCATCATACATCAAACTTGGTGAAGAGGGTGGATCCTTGGAGTTTATTGACGAGGTTGGAGATGAGCAGAAGAGAGTATGCATTCTTCACCATATGGGAATTCAGGTATTGGTAATCCTGACAAGAACAAAGACCACCATCTTTCTTTGGGACAAAGAAGAAAGGAGATGCTTGTGAGGATTTGGACAGCTTGATCTTTCTGGATTTAAGGTGCTCCACAACAAAGTCCTTGCATGCTTTTTTCTCTAAAGGGTTGAGGAGGTAGACTTTGGCAATCTTTGGAACAAAGTCCTTATTGAGGTTGATCGCATGGTCGAAGGGTTGGTGTAGAGGAAGTTCTCCTTCTTTTGGTTCTCCAAAGACTCCTACAAATTCCACATATTGTGGTGGGAGCTTTACTTCGTCTTTCTTGGCTGCCATGGCCAGTTCCGTGGATAACATGGTTTTGCAGATTTGTACCATGTGTTCCAGAGGGGAGAGGGATTCTTTTTACTGGAGTTCATTGGTGATGAGGGAGTCTGGTGCTTTCCTGAGGTAACAAACAAGATATCATTGTTTGCCCGCTTCTTCGTCATCTTGTCTGTAGAATTTCAGGGTTAGATCAATCTTCTTTGAGGTCCAATCAATGACTGGGTTCCTAGTGCGAAGCCAAGGAAGTCCTAGGATCATCTTCTCCTTTCTGCAGTTGATTACTGTGAAGTTGTATTCCTCTTTTACTCCGCCAATGTGAACTGTGAGGTGGACCTTATGGCATACCATTCCACTTTTATTGACAGTCTCGTCAATGTTCTGGGCAATAAGTGGTTTTGCCAAGCGTTTCTTGGGGAACTGGTATTTTGCCACCATGGTGAAGTCGATAAGGTTTCCTGAGGCTCCACTGTCTACCAGAGCCTGAACCGAGACAGTTCGTGCATCAGGGGTGGTTATCTTAATAGGGATTCATATGGAGGGGGCCTTCGTGTTGGAGAGGATGGTTGGGGTGAAGGTGGCCACCTTTGCTATGTGAAGTTTCTTAGGTGCTTCAGTCCATTTTTGGCGAGAGGTTCAAAAGACATCTATGTCCATGGCATTCAGGTTCTTTTCGGAGTACTCCGATGGTTCTGGGAGTAAGGGTTGTACCGTTCTTGCTTTTTGGTATACCCGGGACTTCTGCACATGGAATTGACTAGCCTTGTCAATCCAGTCATGAAGAGTGGTCGAAGGTTGTTCCATGGCAATGATCATGGTGACCAGTTCAGGGTCCATCCTGTCATTGAGCTGGTCGATCAGCATGACCTGGTCCGTGATGCCAGTCTAGCAGGTGAAAAGTTGGAATTTGGTGACATAGTCAGAGAAACCATTCTCCTTGTCTTGCAAGTTCTGTCGAAGTTTCCTTAGTTTCATTCAGGCACTAGCTGCAACATCATGTGGGGAGAATGTGGTGAGAAAATCACGAATGACAGAGGTGAGGGAGGGTTGTTTTCTTTCATTGTTATCTAAAGCCTTCTTGACTATTGGTTCTGTGAAAAGTCTCCCTTGAGCGTCCTTGAGCTTATGGAGGAAGATTAGCACTTGTTGCTGTGGAGAAAAGACCTTGTCGTTGATCTTGTAGTATGCCCACATGGTATTACTCCACCATCAGGCTTCATCAGGTTTGCTAGAGAAGTTGTTCGGTATCCTGGCAGCTGTTTCCTTCCTAGAGGTCCATCCAGTAGGACATCCTCGTTCCTCAACTGGAGGTGGTGGTAAAGGAGGTTGGGGTGGTTCCTTGGTTGATTTGTCTGAGGTTTTGGGGTTAAGTGGGGTGTACATTCTGAAGTATTCTCTGACTGGGTCTACGGGAGTAGGATGATCCCGGATCAGCTCTTCTGGAGCAGATACATCCATTGGAACGATAGTTCCTGTGCCTGTGGCATCAGTAACTGATGTGACAGATATTCCATACTGGGAATAGTCGCGTGTTTCAGGGTAAAGGGTTTCTGCCGGAGTATACTAGGCAGAGGGTTTCTCGGAGTTAACCATGCTCCATACGTCTTCCATACTGGGAACATCTATGTGTGGTCATCAACAATATGAGGGAACGTTTTCAGGAGAAGGATTTCGAGGAGGTCAGGTGAGAGGGGATCGTTGTCCAAGGGAAGAGGAAGAGTGGAGTCTTTCTTCCTGTTGTCTGGGTGAGCTCCTGTAAGACATGGCTGGTTCAGAGGTGTCATAGTGTGCATGAATGTGTTCCTAGAGTGGTCTAGAGGCATCTTAGTATGCATAGACCATTTCCTAAAGTTCCAGAGGCATCATAGTATGCTTGGAGGTCCAAGGATAGTCTCCTACTCTTTATGACAAAGAGGGAGAGAAAAAAGCTAGTTCTTTTGTTATGCTGGTTGCATAGTAACCTAGCAGCACTCACTCAAAGTAGAGTGAAGTCTTTGTAGACGAAGCTCAGGAGTGTAGTGGTAACAATAAAGCAAGTTTCCTAGTAGCGACAGCTAAGACTAGGTTCAAGGGTTTGACAGTAGTAGCTGGATCAAGGGTCTCACGCATATGAGGATGCGTGGAGGAGAGACTAGATTACTAGGTAGGAAATGCGTAGAACTAGCCAGGGAACATGGGAGAAAGTACCCAACTTATATACTGGAAGGGGTGAGGGGTGGGAACCTTCAGGGTTGAGGATTCTACTAGATGGGGTGCGGATGTCTGTGGCCGAAAGGAGACAAAAGGATCAAAGGAAGTGGATCATGGGAAAATGGAATGGCATATCTGGAACTCTGTGTGGAAGTGATGGAAATAGAGATCGGTAGAAGTACAAGAAGAAAGAGAAGTCTGGGATGGTGAACTGCAGGTGCTGCACATCGGAGGGTAAAGGGTTTCTAGGCGTCCCCTTGGGGTATCTTGGGTAACCTGCACACCAGGCATGGTGGGGCAATGTCAGTGGAACTAGAGGTCTTCATGGGGTCATCGTCAGGAACAAGAGTGGGAGTGTTGGGAACAGGAGGGAAAGAAATGATGGAACCATTCTCTCATGTGACTGTAACAGGATGTCTTCTTTCATCCACTGGTTCATTAATAGCTGTGCTGTCTGCCAGGTGGCCAAAGTTAATACCCACCCCACAGTGCTGCCTCTCTCTCCCCCTTGACTCTGCTGCCACCCACCCCTTTGAACAAATCTCAGTTGATCTCATCACTAGCCTTCCCCTTTCCCACAGTTTTGACTCTCTTGCGAACTCGCCCATCTCCTTAACTATGATGTCACACTCTCTTCTGCTTATCATCCCCAGATGGATGGAGAAACTGAATGAGTCAATCAAGAACTCGAAACTTATCTCCACATCTTCTGTGAAGGTCATCTGGAACAATGGTCCTTCCTTCTCCCAATGGCAGAATTCCATCACAATTCCTCTGTCCATTCTTCCACTATGAAAACTCCATTCTCCCTGATCCTTGGATATGAACCTCAGGCTTACCCTAATAGGCAAAACCCTCCTCCCTGCCCTGGAAACCCAGCGCTCAGAGCTTGACTCAGCCCAATCAGAAGCTTTGGCTGCCCATAAACATTCCCAACAAATCATAAAGGAACAGATCTTCCCCCACCTCCCAAAATGGAAATCAGAGATAAGGTATGGCTGGATAACCGAAACCTTCACATCAACTACACTCCCAAAAGTTAGCCCCTTGGAGGAAAGGACCATTTGAAATCACTCAGGTACTATCTCCAGTGGCATTCTGACTGAAACTTCCTCCAGGATGGAAGATCCATGACGTCTTCCATGCTTCCCTCCTATCTCCCTTCCAAGAAACTGTGGAATATGGCCCTAACTTCCTCAATGCTCCCCCTGACCTTATCGCCAGAGAAGAGGAATATGAAATCGAGGCAATACTCACACACCGCAGGCCACAAAATCAGAGGCAATATCTTATCTGTTGGAAAGGCTATGCTTCTTCTGAGAACACTTGGAAACTGGAAGGAAACCTATGGCATGCTGCTGCAGAACTTGTTATGCTGGTAGCGTAGCAATCTAGCAGCGCTCACTCGAAGTAGAGCGAAGTCTTATCGTTGAGGTTCGTTCTGCGAACTGAGGCGAGTCAAGGGTTCGATAGCGTCGGCTGGATCGAATGGTCTCACGCGAGGGATGCGTGGAGAAGTGGACTAGATTACTAGGCTTGGTAGGCATAGAACTAGCTAGGGAACATGGAAGAGAATACCCGACTTATATACTGGTGAGGTAAGGGGTGGGAATCTTCAGGGTTGAGGGTTCTACTAGATGGGGTGCGGGTGTCCGTGACCAAAAGGAGGCAAAAGGATCAAAGGAAGTGGATCATGGGAAATGGAACAGCTTATCTGGAACTCTGTGTGGAAGTGGTGGAAATGGAGTCAGTAGAAGTACAAGAAGCGAAGTGAAGAGAAGAGTCCGGCGCAGCCTGCTGCGGTGACTGCAGTTGCGGTGTTCCATGCGGAAGGCTGTAGGGTTACTAGACGTCCTTCCTGGGTGTCTTGGCTGCCTTGCGTGCTGGGCGAGGCAGGACAGGGGCGGAGGAGATAGAGGTCTCCATGGGATCATCTTCGAGGTTAAGAAAGGAGAGGTCGGGGATGAGAGTCGGGGAGTTGGTGACAGGAGGAAAAGAAAGGATGGGGCCGTCCTTTCGTGTGACTGTAACATTACCCTCCTCGTAGACTTGCTCTACCAGAGCAAACTCAGACCTGTCCGGGGTGGGTTTGGGAATGGGGGGAATGAACGTGAATGGGTAGGCCATGGGATTTTTCTGGTTTTGTAATGGGCAACGAGGGAAGGAGTGGCCAGGGGTGTTGCGGCAACAGCAAGGACAGAAATAACAGGGGCACCATGTCATGGTGTGATCAGTGCTGTGACAAATACGGCAGGAACAAGGGCATTGAGGGACATGGCGAGAGAATGTGTAGGAGGACATGATAGTGTGGGTCGTCGTGTCTGGAAACAACCTTAGTGTATTCAATCCTTTTAAGCATTCAGGAAATCTCGAGGGTGCCATTTTTGGTAGTCACGGAGTTCCGCTGCGGCATGGCGAAGGTTGCCCGCAGGTTCCCATGTGTTTTCTGCTGTGGAATAGCCCTTCCAAGAGACGAGGTATTGTCTTTGGTTCGGAGGCCCGCGATGCGCCAAGATGGCTTCTATTTCATATTCTTCATCTCCGTCGATGAGGTCTGGTGGTGGGTTGTGGAAGTTTGGTCCATGTTCGTTTGTTTCTCTGAACGGGGAAAGAAGGGAAGCGTGGAAGACGTCGTGAATCTTCCATCCAGCGGGGAGGCGAAGGCGGAATGCTACTGGGGAGAGGACTTGGGAGATTTCGAAAGGTCCTTCCTGGCGGGGTGCCAGTTTCCACGAGGCGTAGTTGATCCGTAAGTTCCGGTTGTCAAGCCAGACTTTATCGCCTACTTTCCATTTAGGTAGTCATGGAAAGATTCGTTCCTTCATGACCTGTTGCGACCATTCATGGGCTGCGATTGCTTCTGTTCGTGCTGCGGAGAGAAGTTCCAGCCGGGTTTCCAAGGCCGGGAGGAAGGTTTTGCTGAGTGGGGGGTATGCCCGGGGTTCATATCCGAGGATTAGGGAAAATGGCGTTTTCTGGGTAGAAGAATGGATGGAAGAATTGTGATGGAATTCCGCCATTGGAAGAAGGGATGCCCATCGTTCCAGGTGTCCTTCACAGAAGATCCAAAGATAGGTTTCTAACTCTTGGTTTGCCCATTCCGTTTCTCCATCAGTTTGCGGGTGATAGGCTGAGGAGAGTGCTATGTCGTATGCAAGGAGTCGGGCGAGTTCCCTAGCGAATGTGGAGGCGAACTGAGGACCACGATTGGAGATGAGGCGGTCATGAAGGCCAAATCGAGGGAAGATTTTCTTGAAAAAGAGCGCAGCGAGGCCGGTGGCGTCGAGAGTTTTGTGACAAGGGGTGAAAATTACCCCCTTCGAAAGCCCATGGTCTACCACGACCATGATGGAATCAAAACCATCGGAATGTGGGAGACCCGTGATGAGATCAACCGAGAGTTGTTGGAAGGGGTGGGTGGCAGTGGTGGTGAGAGGAGTGAGGGGTGGCACCGTCGGGTGGGTGTTAACTTTATTTTGCTGGCAAGTGGCACAGCCATTAACAAATCGTTGAATAAACATGCCCATACCGGGCCACCAATAGTCTTGCTGAAGGAGCTGAAGAGTGCGGAAGATGCCGCCATGGCCGCCTGCAGCAGATTCGTGGACTGACTTGACCAGGTCGTGCCACAGGTTGGGAGGAATATAGAGGCGGCCTTTATAGTAGAGGTTGGTTTCGTCGAAAAACCAGTCTTCCTTGCAGGTGCAGGGGAGAGGGAGAAATCCAGAGGCGAGGGTGCCGACCAAGTCCTAAGCAGTTGGGTCGGTTTTCGTGTTTTCCTTGATGCACTCGACGATACAGGTGTCGAGAGTGTGCACAAACAACTGATCGGGGAGAAGAGTGACGTTGGAGTTGTCGTCCCCAGTGTCTACGTCGTCCTTTCGAGAGAGTGCATCAGCCGGGGCCATCTTGGATCCGGGGACATGGACAAAAAGAAGGTTGAAGTCTTGGAGGAACATCATCCAGCGCGCCTGTCGGCGAGAGAGTTTGTGAGGGGCGTGGAAGTACGTAAGGTTTTTGTGGTCGGTGAAGACGGTGACCACTCGTCCTGTTCCTTTGAGGTAATGAGCCCAAACCTCGAGTGCTTTGATGACTGCTAGGAGTTTGCAGTCATAAATGTCGTAATTCCGCTCAGCCGGAGCGAAGGTCACTGAGAAGTAGGTGCAAGGGTGAAGATCTCCGTTGGTATCGGCTTGGAGAAGAATCCCACCAGCTGCGGTGAGGGAAGCATCCATCATGATGGAGAACGGTTGCGTGATATCCGGCATCTTTAATACCGGTCTAGAAAGAAAAGCCTTTTGGAGAGTGTGGAAGGCCATTTCGCACTCGGAGGTCCAGGCCCACGTCTTTCCTTTGTGGGTGAGGTTATTCAACGGGTTGACTATTGCCGAAAAATCTGGGATGAAACGACGATAGAAGTTGCAAAAGCCGAGGAAGGATCGTATGGCTTTGACTGTGGTGGGGGTCTTCCATTCCTTGATGGCCGAAAGTTTTACTGGGTCCATTGAAATTTCGTTGGTGGAGACAACCATTCCGAGGAATTCCACCTTGCGTTGTTCGAATTGGCATATGGAGAGTTTAAGGAACAGGCCGTGTTCCTGGAATCATTTGAGGACCTTGTGAACGAGTTCGCGATGTTGTTCGAGATCATCGTCAGTGTGGACCATCAGGTCATCCATGTAGATGATGAGCCATCCTTCGGCAAGGTAGTCTCCGAAGATGTGGTTCATGAAGGCTTGGAATGTCGGAGGGGAATTGCACATGCCGAAGAACATGACAGTCGGCTCGAAGAGTCCTTCTGGGGTAATAAACGCTGCCTTCCATTGGTCCTCCTCCTTGATCCGAACGTTGTTATATCCCCATCGGACATCGAACTTTGTGAAGAGAGTGGATCCTTGGAGTTTGTCGACAAGGTCGGAGATGAGGGGAAGTGGATAAGCGTTTTTCACCGTGTGGGAGTTCAGGTATCGGTAATCCTGACAGGGGCGAAGTCCTCCATCTTTCTTCGGGACAAAGAAGAAAGGGGACGCTTGAGGGGATTTGGATGGCACGATTTTACCCGATTTGAGGTGTTCCTCAACGAATTCCTTACACGCCTTTTTCTCCAAGGGGTTAAGAGGGTAGATCTTGGCGATCTTCGGGATGAAGCCCTTATCCAAGTCGATCGCGTGGTCGAAGGATCGGTGGGGAGGAAGTTCACCATCCTTGGGTTCCCCAAATACTTCCGCGAAGTCTGCGTATTGCGGCAGGAGTTTTATGTCATCTTTCTTGGCCGCCATGGCCAGTTCCGTGGATAGCGTGGTCTTGCGTATCTGGATTGCGCGTTCTAGAGGAGAGAGAGACTTCTTTTTTTGTAGTTCTGTAGCGATAAGGGAGTCCGGTGCCTTTCCTAGGTAGCGGACGAGGTATCGTTGCTCGCTGGTTTCTTCATCGTCCTGTCGGTAGGTTTTTGGGGTTAAGTCATGGAGAGTGACTTTTCCGTTGGACCAGTCGATGGACGGATTCCTTTCCCTGAGCCAGGGGAGTCCCAGGATCATCTCTTCCTTTCCGCAGTTGATTACGGTGAAGTCCCTTTCTTCTTCGTCATTTCCAATTTGCAGGGTTACCCGTACTTTATGTCGAGCCATTCCTCCTTGGTTGACGGTTCCGTCAACATTCTGGGCTACCAGGGGTCGCAGGAGTCGTTCCTTCTTTAGGCGATAGTTCTCCACCAGTTCCTTATCTATGAGGTTTCCCGAGGCTCCACAGTCTATTAGTGCCTTGACTTTAATGACCTGTTCTTTGGGGGGGGCAGAGAAGGATACTGGGATCCATAGTGACGTTGCTTGTTTGTTTGATATGAACACGGGAGCGATGGTGACGTTTGGAGACACAGGTTCCTTCTGTCGGGTAGTCGCCTTTGAAGACTTATGGGAAGGTGGTCTTTGTCGGGGGTGGTTCTTGGTTGAACAGCCTTTCTCGTGGCAGATAAAGCAAAGGTTTTCTCAGAAGTGCCGAGCTCTTTCGATATTTGAGAGGTGAGTGGCATTGACGCTTATCGTTGGTGCGAAGGTGGTTTCCTTTGCTATGCTGGGTTCTTTGATCTTCTTCTGAGAGATCTTGACGGAGTCTATATCCATAGCGTCCGGGTTCCATTCTGGGTATTCCGTGATTTCAGGGAGGAAGGGTTGTACAGTTCTTCCTTTGCGATATGCGTCTAGTCTGGACTGCTGCGCATGAAATTGACTAGCCTTATTTATCCAGCCGTGAAGGGTGGTTGGGTGGTGTTCTGTGGCGATGATCATTGTAACTAGTTCGGGATCCATCCCGTCGTTGAGCAAGTCAATTAATGTAACTTGATCCATAATGCCAGTTCTGGCGGCGTAAAGCTGGAACTTGGAGACATAGTCGGAGAAGCCGTTCTCCTTATCCTGCAAGTTCTGTCATAGTTTCCTAAGTTTCATCCGGGCATCGGCCGCGATGTCGTGAGGGGAAAACGTGGTGAGGAAGTCTTTAATGACGGAGGAAATTGAGGGTCGTTTCCTTTCATCGTCATCCAGGGCTTTTTCTACTATGGTTTCCACGAAGAGTCTTCCTCGAGCGTCCTTGAGCTTGTTGAGGAAAATGAGCACCTGCTGCTGTGGGGAGAATTTCTTATCATTGATCTCGTAGTATGCTTGCATGGTATTACTCCACCATCGAGCCTCATCGGGTCGGCCGGAGAAGTCGTTAGGGATCCCGGCAGTGGTTTCTTTCTTCGAAGTCCATTTCGCAGGTCGTCCCCGTTCTTCAGCCGGAGGTGGAGGCGAAGGGAATCATGGGGTTTCTGGACCAAGTGGGGTGTACGTTCTAAAGTACTCTTGGACCAGATCTACTGGGGTGGGGTGGTCTCGAATCAGCTCTTCTGGAGCGGATATGTCCATAGGGATTATGGTTCCTGCACCTGCGGCGCCAGCGACTGATGCGACAGATATTCCGTACCGGGAGTAGTCGTGGGGTTCAAGGTTAAGGGTTTCTGCCGAAGCGTACAGCGCGGATAGGGCAGAGGGTTCTTCGGAGCTAGCAGTGCTCCATACATCTTCCATGTCAGGGTCAGGGACGTTTATGCGTGGGCGTCAACAATACGAGGGAACGTTTTCGGGGGAAGGGTTGCGTGGAGGTCGGGTCAGAGGAGATCGTCGTCCAAGGGAAGAGGGAGAGTAAGGTCTTTCTTCCCGTCTGGGTGAGTTTCGTTGGGACATGGCTGGCTCAGAGGCGTTCAGTCTGCGTGAGCAGTATCAGGGTTCAGGGTTCAGAGGCGTCATGTGGCGTGAACCGTTTCGAGGTCTAGAGGCGTTCTAGTATGCGTAGACCGTTTCCTAAGGTTCCAGAGGCGTCCTAGTGTGCTTGGAGGTTCCAAGGGTAGTCTCATACTCTTGTGATGAAGAGGGAGAGAAGAGAGCTAGTTCTTTTGTTACGCTGGTAGCGTAGCAATCTAGCAGCGCTCACTCGAAGTAGAGCGAAGTCTTATCATTGAGGTTCGTTCTGCGAACTGAGGCGAGTCAAGGGTTCGATAGCGTCGGCTGGATCGAATGGTCTCACGCGAGGGATGCGTGGAGAAGTGGACTAGATTACTAGGCTTGGTAGGCATAGAACTAGC
>JBBPLT010000684.1:0-15011 GCA_038089955.1 Strobilomyces dryophilus | reverse complement strand
CAGCAAGAAAGACCAGAACTAGCGACAACGAAAATGAGCAGGCGGGCGTCTGCAGGTGGTGAGAAGAAGCCTGGATTCATGACGATGGTCAAAGGGGAAATGAAGATTCTGGCAGGAAAGATAAGTGGAGACGAACATAAAGTGGAAGAGGGTAAAAAGATTGTCCACGGAGAAGCGTGAAGTTGAGTCTGTGCTTTGATAAGTGTAATGTTTACTCGGGACGAAAGTGACGTTGTATAGTATGAAATACGGTCTTGTATTACTGCAGCTCGAAAGTCCATGGTGCATTGTCTCCCCTGCCTGGTGAATGAAGAGTGTATTGCTTCGAAGAACTGAGGTGCTCATCAGCTCACTCGGCGAAGATCGGAACAACATCTGTGCCAGCACTGCAGGCCCCGGGTCCCAGACAAATTTATAAAATTTCGTAGCAAGTTCAGCACAATAGATACCTGGAAGGGAGATAGTCCATAGGCCAGAGTCATTGCTAGTGGTTAGGCGAGAGTAAACCCGCTCGGAACGCTGACAGTATCGTGGTGCTTGGCAGCGACTAACCCCAACATAAGATGACGGAGTCGGACGCATAACGGTCGATGTTTGAGATCTGCGAGCGTGCCTGATTCTGACTGGTTCTTCAGATGGGTCAGTGACAACATACTACCCACCATCAAGTATCGGGTGTGCCAACCTCACGTGAACGGCGCCCAATGGCACAGACTAGACAGAGTGTTCCAAGTGCCACGGGCGGGCCACGACCGCCACATCCACGCCTGATGGCGAGCCCATGGAAAAGCCGCTGGAAGCCATAAACATGATGGTGGTATTTGCATGGTCGTGTCGGTTGCAAGCGGGAAAGCTGACGATGGATAATGTCAGTGATCTCGGCGGGTGTGAAAATAGACTTCATTGTAATAGCCAACAATGTCCTATCGCATCTACGGCTATGGAACTGGCTTTGTGGCTCTCCACGGGCGCGCCCGTGCACTTGAACACCGGTTAGACATGGTATTGACGGTTTGGGGCCTGACGGAGCGACAGGTGATGCTAGAGACACGGCGACGTTCAGTGAGTGCTGCCAAGAGGTTGAATTTGGAAGCTCTGTGAAGGATCATTAATCATTGTGAAACTGCTGACTTTTGCCGCGCTGGCAGAGTGCAACACTGGAATGGACAAGGGTGTAGTAAGGCACGAGCGAAGCCGTTGTTCTTTGGATTAGCGAGCGGCGGCGCTCCTTGTTCTCGCGCCCCCACCTCGTTACTCGTCCTCGCCCGTTTCAGCGCACCCACCCACTGGCACCACTCCTTGCCCCCACTGTTCACTCCGGCTCTTCGGCTTCCAGCCCGCCTTCGCAGCTCACGCCCTACCCGACAAGTCGGGCTCCGTTCCAGGCTGAAGAGCGCTTCGTGCTCTTACTCGCCCTCCCTCCCCTCTCCTGAGCGGCGAGCGGACAGAGAAACGTCCAAAGAGACAAGTCTGTCTCGCGCAAGCGGGAGACAAAACTCGGGCGATGATGATTCGTACTTTCAGAGTACTTTCCGATGAAACAAGGTGTCGCAATACGATAATGATCATAAATAATATTCATCGTGTGGTCTCGCATACCCAGTTAGGACGTTCAGCCCTCAGCGCTGACTTACTGCCAGGTTGGGTGCACCTTCGAAGTTTGATGGTACGATCGTCCACTCAACTTGATGGAGGTATCCAGATTCAAAGCTCAGGGACCGTCAAACAGCGACCATGTCAGAACTCAGGATTTCAGAGCGTTTACTCATCAGTGGACAGTGTAACGACCCAGATCCAACTTTCGGGTACCAAGGCAAGTCCCTCGCCGATAGGCTGATGAGTCGCGGAAACACAGCACTAGCATTCCTGTCAGCGATTACGGAGGAACTCACAACATCGTCTGGTGAAATTTGGTCCACTGGTTCCAGGTCACCAGTATCAAGGTTGTCTTTCTGGTTGGAACGAATGCTGCGCTGTATCCCACTCGAAGATAATCGGCACTGTTCGAGGGTTTGTTCCTCTGCCGCTTCCAATGCGTGGTTTGTGTCAAGGTCGTACGTGACATATAGATCTGACAATCATCTTGCAGGTTGTCCCATGTTTGTCGCATGCCAAACTTCTGAATAACCATTGCCAGTGTACATCCTTCTGGGTTCCTAGATATGCCTGTGCCATGGGCCTGTCGAGTGGAACCTAATGATGGGCAAAAGCATTCTGGCAAGACTGGACTTCCCGTCAACTCAACTTCAACTATAGATTCAACTTACTGTGGACAATTGCTTCACAAAATCAATTCCTGTGAAGGACAGAGAGAAGAATCAAAGCTCACAGCGGCGGTTCACGACCCTCCACACCACGGGCAGATACGCGGCCCAACGCAGCATGGAGTCCCGCACGCTTCTAGATCATTCTTTCGGGAACAAGAGCACGATCTCCTGTGGGCGGAGGCCCGTTCTCGTATTATGTGCGCGCCAAGTCATCTTCGCGGAGCAGTTTCGAAGGGGGCTCCTTTAACGCCAATGATGCGGATTTTTCACGACCTTCATGCTCTTATGAATACGTATGAACCTCCGCCGTAACAAGACATATTCGAGTATTGTATGTACATCTATCCGGAATTCTGAGCCATCGAACTGCAGGCATTGTGGAGAGCTTCTTGGATCAGATTGACTCTCCCGATAGCCGACATGAGACACTTGATATTCGCACGGAACGCGTTTTTAGCGCGTCGGCATGCCTGGCGCATGACGAGACGGTTCCATGTAATAGAGACTACGTTCCACGCGAGTCCCCCACGTGCTGTCAACTGAAAGCTTTGCAGCTGATTATACAAACCTCCCATGGCTCGGGTCCAATGTTCGTACACAACGGCTGTCCCGCAGAGGGATCCATCTAGAAGAGTCCAAGGACCGCCAGCTGCAACACATGGCACTGCCGGATAAGGAACTTGAAGGTGGGCGATCAATTTACTAAAGCCATCTGCGAGATAACCAATCTGATCGCCTACTCACAGAACAGTGGGCTCCAGCGGATAGGAGTCATCTTGGATCGCTAGCACGTCGAGAGCAAGCAGGCCCATTCGGGGGAACGCGGTCAGGGGCCCCGGACATCATCCGTGATAAGACAGGTCGGGATCCCAAGCACCACCGCGATGCGACTCTCGGCCAATGATGCCTCTTTTGCGAATCAACCTGCTAAATATCACCGCGTCGGCTTCCGCTTGCAAAAGGAAATAGTTGCTCTAGATGAGCCAGGTATGATCGCAAGCGCCTGCGGAGCGGCCCATTATGAACCTCCGAAGGCATCCGTATCGAGTCCATTTCGTGAAGCTTACAAACTCATGCTTGTGCGCCCATTTGCTCCCCAATGGAAGAGCGGCATTACATACCTCAGAATGTCCGGAATGCAGACCCGGATAACACCGAGAGCTAAACTTGTAGTCAGTCTGCGTCGCATCGAAGTTGTTCACCGACCTGTTGTAAGGAACTAAGTGGCCCCATGCGCCAAGACCACGTTACGTTAGTGTCCCTCCTTGCAGGGTCTCGACGCACAATGTATCTCCTTGTGGCCTAGCAGCGAGACGTGGGGCCTCGATGGGCGCGTATCAAATTGTCGTAAACCTGGCTCCCGCCCTCAGTTCACATACTAACCCCTGACCCAGAGGGACCGTCGTAGCCAGGAACTTACCAACTGCCAGTGGCTGCATCATGGTAATACAAACGACGCGACAAAAAAAAAGAATAACGACGTATGTCCAGCGCTCGCCTGTCGAGAGAGTCGCGCAAACGAGACGCAGCCAATGAGATCGATCCCATGGCTGGTAGGAGGGGGGGGGGGCGGCGGGCAGTGACCGAGGTCCGAATATGATCATGCTGTGGACGCTGTTGGTAGGCGACGCGTAACCCGCCCAACGGTACAACTTCGGAGCCGTGCACGAATTTTACATGGAGGTATCCCTCGGAGCTGCAGTGAGCCAGAGTCGGCGAGATTATCTGCATTTCTGGCAGGAACAGGGCATATCTGGTCGCATCCCTCATTCAACCACTTACCCTTGAACAAGGAGACAGTATAAGTGCATTCCGGGATTCTGGGTGGCACCCGTCGAGGGGTGCCTGTGCAAATGATTATCTAACTTCATCCCGATATCGGCGTACGGGAATTACACCTTCACAAGAACTTTCGACCATGCGCTCGTACGTCAGTCGGCGCACAAGATGGCCAGAATCTATCATGATTTGTGATCAAACTAGCGGAAAAACAATTTAGATGATCCTACGCGATTAGTACATGATAAGAACGCCCGCCAGGTACTATCATGGCGGCGAGTGCGTGGAAAAGCGAAGCGATCGAATGATCGCAAGGTGAACGAACGTAAAAAGACGTATGGTTACAACACCACGCGGAAGCTGTCCAAGACTCTTCTGTCCTCGGCGGATAGCGGGCCATAGTTGGTGGGTGAAGGGTGATTTAGATGAATAGGGTGGGCTGGACGCAAGGATATGGGAATGTCGGAATGTGCGCGTGTACCAGTAAGAACGGCCATGCTTGGAAGAACTGTGTCGTGAGAATAAGACGCTGTCATAGGATGTCGAGGTACCGGGGATGAGGGTTCGGAAGAAGTGGAGCCAGAAGACAGCGGCCTGGACGAATTTTCGTGGTACATGAGGTGTTGCGAGTACTGAGCTAAACGTAGCTGTGCAGGGAAGTCGACACATTCCCGCGAGTCTGCGGTAGAATAACGACCACCTCGCACTCCACTAACTTTACTGGAAGCAAAAATGCCAATAGGCACGCGCAGATTACGGAGATAATCATAGCTTTCAATGACAGGTAGCCGTAAGTAATCATCTCCCTGGGAAGAAAGTTGGTGAGGATGTCGCGAACCATATCGTTCCACAGATATTTTAGCTTACCAAGAAGTATGCCACCACATGCCATTTGCGCGGATGGTCTGAATCAGGAAGATGTACAAGTGCTGAATATGTTTGTTTTGTAAGTCCGTTAGGGCGGTTCGGACGCTCCTTTCGCCTGTTGGTGGGTGGTACCACTGTGCATGGATCAGTCGCCCGCCGGGCTCTGTGCTCTAGTGAGAATAGTCCCGAATTTGTGCTCCAGAAACACAGTTACCTGACAGCTGCCTTGGCTTCTTTCTCCTCTTGAGAGAGTTCCATCTTTTCTTCGTAGAAAAGGTAGTCACCGCGCAGCCGGCTTTGTGACCTGGCGAGCCCTCTGCATGAGATGCCGTTCAAGAAACAACGAGACTGACCATCTTCGCCCGTCAGTCCAACGCAGCAGACCTCCGTCGTTCTCCGCCTCCTCCCAGACAAAGACGTTGCCTGAGACAAGCCCTTCGCGCTCGCTGGTAGTCAGCCGATGTTTGATCAGCGGAAGCATGTTGAGCCTGACTGCTTCCAAGACAATATGAGCGTCTTTTGCATCACGAACGTCTAGCCCGGTGAATGAGAATCGCTCATTCCCCGATGTAACGGTTACATACGGAGAGCAGGATGTGTAGAAGGTCCGGTGTGGACGAGGGTTGAGGCCATATTGACGACAGACAGGATGCGAATTTACTGGGTGCCACTTCACTTCGGATACATTTTATATCAATCGAGGAATCGCAAGGCGTGTGAGGTTCCGACATCAAGGAATGTAATGGGGAGGGATCAGAATCCCTGCAGAGGCCAAGATGGGATCTGTGATCTTCCTGACAAAGATTCAGAACGCTTGTAAAAGAAGCAGGAACAAAACCGGAAGCACTGCGGCTGTGTCTGCAGCTCCCGACTACAACCCGATGTTGACGACGGAGATCTTGCAGCAAGGACAGACAAATCTTATTTCAATTACCTGTATTTAAGGCACCGGTCAAAATCACAATGAACGTACTAGCAGCAGAGGGGAGATGTTGCAAATAAGTATGTAGCTAGACGAAAGACAGCCCAACAAACAGAAATGAATAGTGTAAGGTACATTTCCCACAGTGCGCGCCAACACAAACCTTGGATGGATTTCGCTTGATTGTTTTTCCATAGGGGAAAGAGGAGGTTCCAAGAAGGCTTATCTACATCTGCTGATTAACTCTCGAATGGGAGATCCATTCAATGGAGCGAATGACTCCACCTCATTCGATTGGGCCCGTAAATCCGAGAGTCCTCCGCAGGTTCGTGCTGACTCTGGCTATCTGAGTCAGAGTTAGACATTTAGGCACACTTGCCCGTTGAACTGCCTCGCCGACCATCAACGATTAGAGGAGCAACAAAAGATGCGACCATCCAGCCCTTTAGTCATAATCCCATCTGTCAAAGTCATTGACAATTGATAAAGGCCAGACTGACTCGGGGACCTCAACAAAGATGTCTGCGGTGACGTGCATAAGCCAAAATTTGCTACTGCAGACACACCTGCAAGATTAACGCGGCTAAGATCGACTCGAGTCGGACTTTCGAGAATTCTTGTTATGGTGGCGCTGAGATGAATTCTTCCCGCTCAACTTGTCGTAGTCTTCAGAAGTGACCAGCGAGTCATTCTCGGGCCCCAGTAACTGCGTTATTCGCCAAGTTGTCCAAGAACAGCTAGTCTTCATTTCAAACTCTATTTTGTTTGTTCAGCTCCACGGGGCATAAATAAAAAACTTTATCTCAAATGGTTCAAAATTTTGCAGATACCGTATACCCCATGCCTTGTCAGTGTGCGAGTTCATTGATGCAATTGGTCCATTGGAGAGCGACTCACGTGCTGATCGTATGTGGCTAGGACCTCGATACAAATTTCATCTCGTTCTTGATAGCTGCGTTGATCTAGCCAGCTAATTTTAATCCACACCCAGCACAACCGGTGCACACCAAGAATGAGCCAGGGTGTGGATATATCCCGTGTCTTGACTCTTGATCGCCGCACTGATAAGACAACCTGACAGGCGCAAAACATGATGGAGGTCTGTCCATCACGCCTCAGATGAACAAGATCCTCCGCAAGCCAGGGTTCATTAGCACCGAAATGGGCGGCGAGCGGTTGCGCAACATGTTCCAGACGCGTACGTGCTTCAATTCGCGCTCCATCCGAGCGTGCAACAAACGACGCTAATCCGGGCTGAATCCATCACCGACCCCTGTTCGCTCGCGCCCCACGACCCCAGAGTACGGCGAATTCAATCCCAACAAGCTCTCCCCGTTCGCTCTCGCTTGCATGTGCGGCAGCTACGATCAGGTCAAGCAGGTCCGTCGCATCAATTCTCTCTGCTCGAGGCCGTCGGACCTCTAAACCCTGCGCTTCCTTCCTTCTCCAGGCCGTCGAATCGGGGATCGCCCCAGATCTGAGCACCACACAGACGCCCTTCCAATTCGGATTCGTCTCATTCGTCGCCTTGGGCGCGCTTCGACTCCGGCCCATGGCAGCAGACACCCCGATGAGGCACCTTGACGTCATCGATTATCTCGTCGCTTCGGGGGCGTCGACGGACGTTCCCGACGTCGCGGGCAACACCGCGCTTCATCACGCGTGTACCCCGCCCCAGGGACGCCCCGAGATCGCCAAGCGGCTGTTGGAGCGGGGCGCCAACGTGAACGCGCAGAACCGGTTCGGCGAGGTTCCCCTCTTGTTCTCGTTTCAGGGCGGGGACGTCCCGCTCGTCGACGTCTTGATGGAGCACGGCGCAGACTTGGACTTTCCGGACGGGAACGGCGACTCGCCGCGCAAGCTGTGCATCGTCTTTGGGGCGCAGGTCACCGCCGCCGTTCAGCGGTGGGATCGCAAACGCAAGGGCGAGGTGGCCCCTTTGGAGGAGAAGCGGTGCGAGCACTGCAAGACCAAGGCGAGCGGGATGAAGCAGTGTTCGAGGTGTCACGTCGTCCGGTACTGTTCGACGGAGTGCCAGCGTGGGTGGTCTCGCGTGGTCTTTCGGTGGTCGCTCTTTGCTCACGCTCGGAACTAGGCGCGCACTGGAAAACGCACAAGCCAGCGTGCAACCCGTTCTCCGCCGACACGACCGTCACTCTCAAACCCAACTATGGCGGCCCGCTCGTGTCCTCGATGGTCTCTAGGTCGGATTTCTCGCGCCGGGCGCTTGGTCTTGCAGCTCCAGACGCTTCCCCGCTCCGGCCAGGTCTCACCAAGAAAGAAGCTGAGAACAAGAGTATGGTGATCAAGGTTCAGGTCCCTGCTGGCGGCGGCGATGGTCCCATGAGCTCTCTCCTCGGAGGGTTGCTCATCTACAACAAGAAACGCGACTTTGTGTGCACCGTCCAAAGGCCGTCTAACCCTACCACCTATGACGCTATCGCAAAGGTCGTGCGATCACGGGGAGTCGGTGGAGCGAAGGCCTATTTCGCAGCAGAGCTAAAGAATCCGGACGAGTTGATCGTCAAGATATCCGAAGTATTGGCAGAACAACCCTTTTGAACCCGTATCATGTCTAGCTCAGCTCCTGAAAACGAAGCGAAAACGTTATCCAACAAATCAAGTACAATCGATCGACCGTGTAATATAAATGGGTAACGAGCAGTGTATCGCACTAGTAGAAATCTTGTATCGCAATGAAGCAAAGGGAGAGAGTAATCAAACACGCCAATGTAGTCAAACACCTTCACCCTTTACACGTGCTTTGAGCTTCTGCTGAGTTTCCGCCATCTCCTCTTCCCATGCCTTCCAAACTGTGGGATCTCGAAGCCAAAGGGCGTGGCAATCGTGACAACGTATGTAATACGCTGTCCCCTGCGCTCCGTATCCAAGCAGCAAACTGTGAACCATGAGTCTCTTGCACGTCCACGACACGTTGACACGTACAACTCGGGCAAGACATCACCCACGGCGTCAATATCGCCTGGCGGCAGACAATCCTCACAAAACGCCTGAGGACACGTCTGACATCTATTCGAGGAATCGCGGATTCAGGCCCGAGATAGCCGGTGAAAGCATTTCAGGGCATACCGGAAGAGCATCCCGCCAGACTGGGCCGTGTTCCGACCGCATGCTGCGCAATTGTGCTGACTACAAGGGATCAACGGCATTCGCCTCAGTTGCGCCGGGGTGATGCCATGACACTCGGGATGGAACACTGGTAACGTGGATTGGCGTCAGACATTACAGCGTGGGCGGGGGGAACGTTGCGACGACTGGGAAAAACGCACCTCGGGGACACTGGCTACACACGACAACTTCACCGCCGTCCCGGCAATAGATGCACCAGTCCTCGGAGTCGCATTTGACTCTCGAGAGCTTCTTGGGAGCGCTTTTCCCCTCGTTAGCGGGCTGCTGAAATACATTGTTTTAAGAATAATCCATCGCACAGAGATCGGTGACTCATTCACCTCATCGCATCCCATGTAATCCGCCACGACGTGGATTCCACCGACTTGAACGAGCCGATTGGTCCGTGCACGCTTCTGCAATTCCTTCCATTCCTCGGCGATCTGTTGGTTGTTTTGTGGCCGATGGACGACTTGGCCTTCAAACAGCCGGCTTTGAACCTGGGCGATACCGCTGAGAAGCTGGCGCTCTTCTTCCTCGGCGTCTCGCAGGAGTTTCTCGTTTTCTTCTGCCTTGACGGCAGTATCGCCGGTCTTGCCGTCCCCTTCGTTGACAAGATCATCTTTCATTCGGGCGTCCCTGGCGTCTTCTCTCGTTCTCGACTCCTCCAAAATGGCTTCGATCGGCGCATTCAAAAATCGCCCAAAGTCCATGCCGGTATCGTCGTGCGAAATGGCGGTACTACCTTTGCGCAATATATCCATGAGCTCAGCCTTTTTGAGTTGAGCGCTTTCTCCAGACTCCTGATTAGAGTCGGAGGACATGACTTTGAGCGAAAGGAACAATTTGCGGCGGATGCGGTCGAGCATCTGGTCCTCGACACTCCCTCGGCAGATCAATCGATACACCTTGCTGCGGTCAGTACAAAACGAGGAGAACTGGGTGGCGACTCACCTTGACGACTTTCGTCTGCCCGATTCGGTGCGCTCGTGCAATGGCTTGCAAGTCGTTCTGCGGATTCCAGTCGCAGTCGCACATGATGACCGTGGATGCCTTGGTAAGATTGATACCTAGGAGTGCATCAGCATCACGTTGAAATAGATGACTCGAGTTTCGCCGAACCTAGGCCACCAGCTTTTGTAGACACCAGAAAGACTTTGTACGCTATGCATGGAGGCGCTGAGTTAGCAAGTCATGGTCGTGATTAAAGGCACGCTCTTACGTGATTTCTCTTGTTGAAACTGGAGGCAGAGGTGAGAACAAGGTGCACAAGCCGTAATCAACACGAACTAGTTTGATATCCAGCGTGCGTCGCGGACGCGTGGTACTCCCATCAAGTCGTGCATAGGGTATATTGCGAAGTTCCATGAAATCTTCAAGTAAATCCAGCATGCTATATGAAAGATCGTCAGTAACGGACGTTGTGCAGCGTCAACGGGGCATACCTCGTCCATTGCTATACCCAACAATGGAATCAGAGGAAGCTAGGTCTTACAATAACGGGACGCACAGAGAAGATAAGGACTCGCTCGCCCTTTGGAAGAATGTTGGAGAGGATCTTGTCGATGACAATAAGTTTTGAAGAAGAAGCAACGATGTGCTCTCCGATGACATACGGCGACGGTGGCGCGTCTTCCAGTAAATACGGACTACAGGCATCTGAGTACCGAGGCCCAAGGACGCGAAAAGCAAAGCGCACTGGTCGCAGACTTTACGTAGTTGCATCAGTAGGTTCATCAGCTTCTTCCAACCTATGAGGACAGAATCAGAGAACTCGGTCCCTTCGAAACTGGATTATTCTCACGGTGGGCTTCCCCTGTAGCTGTTTGTTTCATCTGGGTCGCGATTTGTTCCCTAACCTGCCGGCGCCCATCGTCGTCGGGCCCATCTTCCAGCTTGCTGGTAAATATCTCCTGGAGGTCCAAGGTATCCATCCGAGTTAATAATCGATACGTCCAGAACCTCTGCGCTTCTGTCATGGGTATAAATACCGTCAACTCTTCGCGTGGCGGGACACTGATATCAACCGAATCTTTCGTCCGGCGCATCATGATCACTTGAAGAAGCTCCTGAGCGGCTTTGAGTATGGGAATAGAGTAGGTCCCTTTGGTGAGGTCGAAGGATTCACGAAAGACGCGTTCCGAAGCACGCGTAAAGACCACTGGGTATAGCCAATGCAAGAGGCCCCAAAGCTCCACTAGGTTGTTTTGTACGGGAGTGCCAGTCAAGACTGAACAACGTCACGTGTCAGTCGGGAGGACGACGCAAGAACGATGGTGCATACTCAGTCGATACAAGGAACCTATCCCCAGAACCTTGCCGGACACCTGAGTGTCCGAATTCTTGATTCTGTGACCCTCGTCGAGGACGCAATAGAACCATCGTCGGGTCTTGAACCAGCTGTCGTCTGCAACGTATGCGTCATACGTTGTGATGCAGATATCAAACTTGATTTGCTCGTTTCGAATAGCCACTTTGAGACGGTCTCGTTCAGCCTGAGTTCCGTGATATCGCAGGACGTTGAAGCAAGGCAGCCAATGGGCAGCTTCCTGAGTAAGTATAGATCATCGACACCACGGGAAGATGCGAATAAGAAGAACAAACATTTTGCCACGAGGACAATACGGAGAGGGGACATATGATGAGGTGAGCGTCCCCAGGACCTGCGAGAAAGGTTGATATGTCCACCGAGCAGCTAATTACGGCGACAGCACAGACCTTTCGAGTGTTCCTTGATATGGGCAAACAACGCAAGAGTCTGCGGGATGATCAGACGTAAACTACGGTCACAGACACCACGCAAACCTGCAGCGTCTTGCCGAGACCCATTTCTGGGAAGCACCGTCAGAGCTGGCACGCACAGCACAGCGCGAGCGACCCACCGTCCCCAAGAATGCAGTTCATGCCTTCGAGATCGTCGTCCGTCAGCGAATCACGTCGTCGAGCAACGAAACGCACCGTTGTTGTACATGTACACGAGAAACGCCAACCCTTGGAGCTGGATACGACGTCAGCTTTCGAGCGCGCCGCCACGGACCGCCACGATCGCACCTGGTACTCCTTGAGCTCGCCCCCTCGAATCAACGACGGCTGCTCCTTCAGCGCGCGAAACGGGACGTAGGCCACCTTTTCCCCGACGTCCGCGACCTCTCTGCGGAGGCCGTCGAAGAAGGTGGTCGACGGCAAGAGCGGCTGAAACAGATCGCGGTGCCGAAAAAGCCAGCGCCGCTTCGCAGCGTCGACCTGCACGCGTTTGGCGTTGATCACGATCGTGAACTGCGCGCGAGCGTGGGGCGGTCAGCGCCCTCGGCGTTGTGTTGGGGCCATGGGCCGAGGTGGGAGGCTCACCGCTTTCTTGTCCGCCATTTTTTGTTTCTTTTGGATCGCTAGGCCGGGGTCTCGCTCCGCGAGCGAGGGGGTGCGCGAGCGCTTGGTCTTACGCGGGGTGGTGTCGAGCTTGAGTTTGTGGTCTGGGGGCGTCGCGTCCCCGGCGACCGTCGTGCTCCGCGTCGAGCTCGACGCGCGGATGACATCGAGTTCGTCGACGTCGGACTCTCCGTCGAAGGGAAACACGACCCGCTCGACCTCGCCCATCGTCGCCATCGTCGTCCGTAATGACGGGTCCAAAAGCGCGCCTCACCTCAACACAAGGACCAGTTTAGGGCAGGCTAATTCGCGTCTGCCTCGTGTGAGTGGCTGTGTACAACGAACCAAAAATGGATTGGACGTAGGATCTACGAAGGCACTATTGATACCAGCGCTCCCTCAGCTGCTTTCGCCGCACCATCGGCTTCGTGACGGCGATCGCAACGGCCAGTCCGACCACCGTCAACACCAGCTGCATCTTGTTGAAATTCTCGGAGAGCACGTCGAACGTGCCCGACGTGGCAACCCGCGTCAGGAACAAGTCCGTCCCCACCGCGAGCACGAGAGACGTCGACTCGAGCAGCGACGGGGCAGTCACTATTTGCCGCACGTCGGCCACCTGTCGACGTCGTCCGTTCAGCCATTGTAAGCCGCCAGAACGCGCGTGCGGGACGAACCTCGTAATGGTGCGACAGTACGAGCCGCCCGTCGTCGGGCAGCACAGGTTCGTACTGCACGAGCATTTCCTCCATCTCCTCGTTCGTCGGTTTTCGTTTCGGTCGGCGGGGGTTCAGCAGACGGCGCGGGATCGTGTGGATGGCGTTCTTCCGACTCGATACTGCGCGAAAGGAGGTGTGAGGATCGCCTCAGCGAAAGGCATCATCGACCACGACGCACTAATTATATCCTTGGTCGACACGCCAAACTTGGTCGTCGTCGTCGCGATGGCAGTAACGCCGTGCGCCATCACGAACGCCTGCTCGTACATCGAAAATGTGGTAGTCTTGTTCGAATATGAAGTGATGTCCGAGCTGTCGACGGGCATGCGGGTCGGCACCAAAGAAATATGCGACAACCATGCACGCACCTCGAAATCTTCTCATCTGGCCCATATCCTTCGTACATTTCTACCGAAACGACGCGGTAACCCTTGGCACCCTCGGTGCTATCATCGTAGTACGAATACACCAGCCAGTTCTCGTCCAGAACGGCCTGAATGTCACATCGTCCGTCCACAGCCGGCAGCGAGACGTGGTACAACACGGTGCCTTTGACGGTGTCGACCACGTACAGGCCACAGTGGCCCGAAGCACGAATTGAGGCGCGCGGAGCAGAAATCACCACGTTCAGGTGCGGGTTGAGATACTTGTATAGCGTGCTTCTGTCTCCTTTCACCCTGCCTATGCTTGCCACCTCACGGCCCTTGTGGGCACTCGTGATGATGGCAGCCACTTCTTCGTCCTCACCAAAGGATATTCCCCATGTTGGGATGGCAACATGGAATGAGGACAACCCGTCGTTTAGACTGAACTGGTGTCCAAGAACTTGGGTGCCCGCTCGCAATGCGAGGTATAATTGCGGGGCAAGGGACGTGAGGGAGGCGCGTGTGGAGGGAGTATCAGGGTAGAGTCGGACCTGGTCGGTGCAGTTTGAGGGGACGACCGATGCAGCGATTGGTCGAACTCACCTGAAGGAACTCGTCCAACATGCCAATCGTGTCCTTGCCATCGGGCGTAAGGAACACTTCTACCAACGGCCCGGCGATCGCATCCACGCCTTCTAGAGGGTCGATCCATCTACCATCGGCGCCTTTAGCACCAATGCGGGAATTTTCGGATTCGTCGTCTTTGGACGCGACGATCTTGATATCATCTCCAGTCAAAGGGTCGAAGTGGAAAACAACGGTGTCCACCAAAGACTGTCCGATTTCCGAATCAATGAACAGAATGCCGCGAAAAAAAAAAAAAAAAACACACGTTGTCGGCGATTCTCTGCGTGACCAAAGCGATCCCTTCCTGGCTCTCCGAAACTCCGTCCTCCGCCCCGGTCGGGGTTCTGCGTACGACGAATGCCTTGACGGGCGCGATCCTGCCACCGACCTGTCTGGCCCATCCAAGCCCGAGGAGGCGACTCCATACGATCGCACCAGTCGACGTATCCAACGCAAAGAGCTTTCCATGCGACGTCGAAACAACGAGCAGCTGCCTGAACGAAAAAGGATCGCGGACCAGCGTTTGCGGCGAAGCAGGCGAACGATTAGGGACGAGGTAAGGTAGGCTCGCTGCAGAGTACCCAGAGGACGCCAGGGTGACGGGAGAAGACGGGGATGCGTAGGAGCCGGTCGCGAATCGCGTCACGAAGTGGATGATGTAGTGAGGCAAGTTCTGCGAGAAAAGCGACGCGTCAAGAACCTGCGACGCGTCGAACGGGGCGCAACTCACCTTTGCATCCCCGACCTGTCTTGCGATCTTGCTCCAAAAGTTTTCACTTTTATCGCCGACTCTGACACCTACTTCCTCTCTCGTAGGCGGAAGCTCAATGATAGTGGCGGTTTGCACGGTCGCGAGAGATTCTTCGCGCACCCACTGTAGCACGCTACGATCCCAAAGTTGGAGAGATCCGGTCGACGTGACAAGGAGAAGTTTGTGGGGGCCCTCGTTCGCTGTAGAAGGAGAGAATGG
>JBBPLT010000683.1:0-15039 GCA_038089955.1 Strobilomyces dryophilus | reverse complement strand
TCAAGAACACAGTGCGGATGCAACTCCTACAGGACCTGAGTCATGGCGATGATTCTTGCGCCCTGGCTTGTCGAATTCTCGGCGCAAGAGCCTGCGAACGCTCTCTGACTCTCTCCTGGAAACGGCCTTGGAGTTACGGGGGCTAGCCGCCTCAAACGCGGGAAAACCTAATCTCGGCGCTTTACAGAGTCCGCCAGCCAGTCGTCGCGCCGCGAGAAGATCCTGCTCAAGGCTTCTTGAGGTCTATTCCAGAGTCACACTCATATTACGTAACCTCACCAAGTACTAGTGTTTACATCCGTTACGGACCCTCCTGGCCTTATGTTCCACATTCAAGGATAACTCTCCAAAGGGTAATTCTTCGTACACTGCAACTCGAACGTGCCATGTACTGGGTCCCCACAACGCTCCCTCGCGAACGCGTTGTTGACGACGAGCCCTCCAACATTACACTCGTTGCCCAGCCAGTCCAGCCTCTTCAAGGCCTCCCCGAGACGTCCCCCGGGCGCGTTCGGGTCTGCCGATCTGTTGAACCGATAGCTCTCCTGGATCTGCCGCCGCCTCGTCGCAGGCAGGTGCACGTACTCCATTCTCGTCGCGTCCCCGTACATGCACGACGATATCGCCTCCAGCACATCTCCACAGGTTACCCCGAGCTTGGGGTCCTGCGCGCGAGCGTGGATTGTCCGCGGAAACGAATGCGAGATGATTCGGATGCTTGTCAAGCGCGGGTGCGTCGCGGGCGCGTTTCGTCCATTCACCCAGGGCCGTTGAGGTTCTGTCGCCAGATAGCAGCGAGTGGTGTGAAAGGCCATGTTCCAACGGAGATGGTCGGATTGCACGTCGCGCAGCGGTGCGAGGAGCGGGTTGAGTTTGATATTAGCTCTGACGATCTTTGCCAGGAGTGGCTCCAAAACGGGTCCATCCACGCGACTGCATTAAGCAAAGAGAACATGAGTGGTTGTCAAATGTGCAATCAATTGAGAATCATTTGTACAAAACATTTCGCTTACCAAGCACAAAAGTAGTGGCTTAAAAGTCCGCACTTCGGTTAGAAACATTTTACACTGGCCAAGGGCGAATTCTACACCTCCTATAAGTTTCAGCTCCAGACAATTCTGCATCATATATTCATCCATGGTACTTCAGCTAACTACACTTACAGCAATTTTCATATCAATAGACCTAAGCACGAAAAATACACACACAGGTGGAGTTGGAATTTGAATCTGTGTACTCCAACGATGTGTCAACACATTTCCGAAGCAGAGAAGGAGATAGCCCTTTGAATGTTGCTGCATTCTGGTCTAAATGACATGCAAATCACTGAATATATAGGAATTTGTCTCAGGACTGTGAGGAGTCTCCACAAGCACTTTCGAGAGACTGGTGAGATCATGAAGAGATCAACTGTGGGTGACCCAGGCTTCTGAACTTGTTGGATGCCACAGTGGGCGCCCCTCGATACATGCCTTTGCATGTTTCATACTACTTTCATACAGTTCCTAGAAGATCTCTTCTGTTTTCACCAATTTTTTATGTTGACCATGACAAGCCACTTGAGGCCCTTTCTGTTTACAAGGCACATCAGCAATGGGTTCTTGGTGAACTTCTTGATGGTCATGAGTTCATCACCATTCTGCCTGTTCATGGGTCCACTAGCCTTGTTCAAGGCCCTGGTCAGGAGGATGCACTCATATAGCTAAGGACTTGTCAATTAGGGGCAGAATTTTTACTGGTCATGATTTCTGTCAACTCTCAGCAAAATTCAGCCAGCCAAGGTTCAAAGTCAGCCTGTATGTGTATTTTCGATGTGATGGCCTATCAATATGAAAATTGCTGTAATCCCTACAACAAGTATTAATTGGCCAATGGGAGGTGCTGATTTATTTCTTGTCGTGTTTTCAACTCGGTATTGGGTTTGGTCGGGGTGCGAACTTGTTAGCGATGTAAAGTTCACACATCCATATTTGGCTAACCGAATGTTTTCCAGATGTTGTACTGTGAAAGTACAAACTTGGGGAACCAACAGATCTTTGAGCTCCGGTTTGGCTCCGGTTGAATGCTATCCAGCATATCCAGCATGTGTACTCGAATCCTTTACCATTTTGACCCCTACTATGGATCGGATTCTGGAACAAAATAGACGTACAGTGTGGTCCCTCAGAAAAGGGGTCCACACGATCCGTATTATCTGTCCGTCGTCGCGCGGGTTTGGGCCCGTCCCCCGTGTTTTCAAGATGATCAACACGCGGCGGCTGGCGAGGTGGATGATCCGACGTCGGATATTCACCATGCGTGAGACCCAGTTGAAAGAATCGTATGTAGTTTGTGAACGTTGACCAGACAATGTGGGCTGGTGCATCGCTCTCAGCGGCGGGTTTATCTGTGATGGCGCCCTTAGCACACCTTTCGTAGCCTGGATACCAGGCGGTGTCGCCGGTGGTCCACTCAATACGTTGTTTCACTCGTCCATCGTGAGAACTGTGTGAACTGGGAAACTCCGAGGAAGTCGGAGTTTCAACAAGTCCAAATGCTTGAAGTGCCTTCACTGACGCTACCAATTGCAGACTTGCTCGCGTCGTGAACGAGTGAACGCAACTTCAATGGCAGCCTAGGCGATCCAAAACAGCGCCAAATAAGGATTCATTGGCTTCCATTTCTCCTTGATGAGAGGCCGCAAGCTTCGCTCATTGTGTTGAGACCCAATCTTGAGAATCTTTGAAACAAAACCCGCAACAACACACAGCCATGAATCAGTGATCCTGTAAAGGTACTATGAACTTCCAAATAACTACTTACTTGACTCGTGGCAAGCCGCGAATGCTTGAGCTTGGTTCAATAAACAGGCGATGGTTTGATCCCATCAACCAGTTGCGATTGTCAAATAGCGGTCAGAAGGTGGCTGAAGTCGTCTAAATAGGCATTTCTACTGGAATGTCAGTTTTATGACCGCTCTAAAGTCGACGATGGGCCTCGGCGTGTAATCGCGGCCCCCGCCTATTGATACCGCGGTGCGTGGATCATACCATGCTCATAACGCTGTTCGTTGCAGTTGCGGTACTCACTCAAGGCACTGATATGTCACACAGTTCTCGTGATGAACGAGCGACACAACATATCCCCTTGTGCCTCTGCGGAAAAAATGTGGCCAGGTCTACCTCGCCAATGGAACGCGTTTCAGCCATGGGCGCCGATCTTCCGGCATGCCCAGCCGGTACAATTCTCGCAAGTTCAGGATTCGCTTGTATCTTTGTTGAATTATAGCAGGTAGGTACGACCAACCTCTTCACACGGACTTATATCCTGGGCTAACTGCAGATTGTTGCAGCTAAAGTGGAAAGTAAACTCCTCGCCGTATAAAAGGTAGGCTATAGAATAGCTTAGCATCAGCAAAAAGCACCCCAATCACTCCAGAGCAATCTTACTCACCCACTCTCGACTCAAACATGCACTTCCGCTTCGCTACTCTTCTCCCCATCGCCGCCATCGCTGCAGTCGCTGCCGCAGCGCCCAGTGAGCTCGCAGCCCGCGACGGCTCCTCTTCCTGCAACACCGGTCCCATCCAGTGCTGCCAGCAAACCCAACAGGTCAGATGTCCCGCCTTGTCATGTTCACGCACGTTGCGCTAACTGTGGTTAAATCTGTAGTCAAACCCAACCACGCTCAACTACTTCAGTGGTCTCCTCGGCGTCGCCCTTCCTGATATCGGCGCCCTCTTGGGACTCGGCTGTTCCCCGATTACCGGCGTTGGTTTGGGCACCGGCTCCACCTGCACGGCCCAGACTGTGTGCTGCACTAACAACCAATTCGTGAGTAGACCTCTTGCTGTCTGATGAGATCGCTGATCGTTCTCGCCGCGATACAGCAAGGGCTTATCAACCTCGGTTGCACTCCCATCAACCTCAGCTTGTAAATGAAGTCCCCAATACTTGCAAAGTCATTTTATCACCTTATTTTTTCTTTATTTGGTGGTCAGTTCGGACAGTGTTTAGGGTATTTTGTATGCAAAGTAGCGATTTGGGTGAATTATGTGTCGATCAAATGTGCCTAGGAAAATTACGTGCAGGGAGAAACACCTGAATCAGATCCGATCAATATTTTTGACCAATCGGGGTGCAACGTGATCGAGAAATTTCAAGTACGACGACCGTCACGGTCGAGAATGGCAAATGACAAAAGCAGGATACGTGTCGACAGTGTTTGTTCCCACACACCCATCATCACAGTACTTGCACATGACAATCCATTACACATCCGAGGAAAGCGAAGCACTTAGTACATAACAAGCACCATCTTGAATGGCGAACATCACGGTGTTCCATACATTGAAAAGGTCAAACCCAAAGAACACAGATAGAACTGCGTTTTAAAAACCTGGCTGGCACGAAATGCGATTCTTGGTATTGATTCCGATGAACCTGCAGCGACGTTGGTTCAAAGTTCCGAGGATGCGTCTTGAAAGGCGGTTCATGGACGCGGACAGACCTCTAACCTATAACCACGGTATCTCCGAGGTCGAAACAGGCCGCGGGAGAACAGCCGAGCCAGGGCGAAAAGTCTGCCATGACTCAGGTTCAACGGTCATTGCCCTGTCGGGCCTCTATCGTGACCGCCGTTTGTCCGCTCAATGTCCTCGAGCCTCACCTCCCCTGTCCGTTTAGTTTGCAGCGTCCGGACCCACTGTGCCGCAGTGTGACCACGGTATTTGGCTGTGTTCCATCTGGATCCTCGCTACCGCAGGCCCGGGCCGCAAAGTAAGGTCCCCGAGGGTGTCCGAGTTCTCGTCTTAGGCCGCATCAAGAGCAATCAATCGGCATGTTCATGTCATAGTTGATGTTGTTGACGTGTATTGCCCTCTGATTTTCTTCTCACAAAGGCACTGAAAGACCTACACGATGAACCAGTAATTTCTGGCAGGTGTTTTCGACCCCACGGCATCAATGAGGCCAAGTCCCTTTCCGCACCCGAGCATGATCATTTTGTTTCGACGACCGGTGGCAATTAGATGCCAGTACCTTTTCGGATCTCAGTGTGAGTGTTCACACATCAAAATCGATTTCCTTTCACCTCGCTTCACTGCTGTGACGGAGTGACATGGGGATGAATCTTCAGCCCGAATCTTACCTCCTGTGCAAGTGCCAGATAGATGAAGCTGCAGAAACAGAGATCCTCGCCATATAAAAAGGTATGTGGAAATACCGCACCCCATCAGCAATACAGCATCCCATCGTCTTTCGAGCACTCAAATTCATCCAGTCTTCATCAAAAGATGTTCATCCACTTCTCCACCGTTCTCCCAGTCGCTGCCATCGCTGCAGTCGTCGCCGCATCTCCCAGCGAGCTCGAAGCTCGCGATGGCTCCTCCTCGTGCAACACCGGCCCGATCCAGTGCTGCCAGCAAACTCAACAGGTCAGGTTCTCTTACTCATCTCAATTCCATGGTTCTAATTTGGTCTGCAGTCGAACCCCACCACACTCAACTACTTCAGCGGACTGCTTGGGATCGCCCTTCCCACCGTCGAGGGTCTCCTCGGGCTCGGCTGCTCCCCGCTCACAGTCGCCGGTGCTGGAACAGGCTCTACTTGCACCGCCCAGACCGTGTGTTGCACCAACAACGATTTCGTAAGTGAAATCATTGTCTCTTGAGCAAGTCGCTAATATTCATATGCGTGACATAGTCTGGGCTGATCAACCTCGGCTGCTCTCCCATTAATCCAAGCTTGTAAATCCGAGGAGATGAAGGATCACGCAAATTGTCAGAATGGTTTCCATAAGCTTATTGGTATTTCGTATGTAGAGTGAATCAAGGTTCCGTCGTCGTTCGGCGTTTGAGTTGTACCTGCGGGGAAAAGTTGTATGGACATCTAGCGGTCCACTGGTAATACCCATGTCTTTACCGGATCCTCACGACGCGAGCTTCAGCGCCGCGCATTTCTCTTTTTGTCGCACATTCGTTCACCCCTCGCAATACATTGAGAATCAGCACCGCTGGGAGACTCCGAGAAAGTCGAGAGTCCTGCCAGAAATGCTGTGTCTCTCTTTCCCGTCCTGTCGTCAAACAGACGAAGCAAATGAGGCTGCGTGCAAAAATGTAGGCAGCCTCCGTTTACAACGGTCATTGTTCCTGAAGGATAGCCTCTTGCAGGGGGCAAACGAGTAACGGCAATCCCAGGAAACCCTGAGCTTGACAGGATCAGCTAGAAGCCGCCCATCAACCATCAGTATGATTTCGACGCGTCGAGGAACGTTAACTTGCCTCTCTTGTGCGCGACGGCTCGAGCAGCACCCACAAAAGCAACCTACCCGTCTGTTACGAGTAGGACGAGAACCTTGGCGAAACTCCGATCTCAAGCTATTCGATCTCTCAACATTTGTAGTGGAGGAAGGAAGCATGGGCCCAAACTATGGACAATGTCAGTCACCTTTGAAACGCCTCGCAGTAGAGTACTGCAGGTCAAGGCCGAGTAGTTGTCGTGAGCGCAGCCTACTCTCCATCATCAGAATGCCGCTGTCTTTTGCTCAGATCTGAAGTAGCTTTCGACGAAGTAGCGACGAACCAATGGTTGTCATGAGGTTGGCCTGTTGATTTCCGGGTATGGGAGGATTGTTAAGAATCGCTCGGTCTTGCGTTTACCAACATTGCCTTGAAGTTTATAGAAGAAATGCCCTTGCCGAGCACGAACACGAGTTGCTGCGATAAAGGCTGCACCCACTACAATCACTGATTTCCAGTGCTCTAGTGTCGTAAGGTGCGGATTCCTAGATAAAACACGCAACGCTGATTTTGACCTCCGTGGAAGTGCGACATTAATAAATTCTCGTCAACGTTGCTCGAATACTGGCATTATGAGTCAGGACAGTGTAAATCACTGGTGGAGAACGAACCCCAAAGATGGGCAAGCCGAACGTACGCCAAGCTTTGGCTCAGAAAACTATGCAACTCTCAGTCTAACACTCATTGTCCGAGATAGCAATTTGAGGTTGTTAATTGTTTAGAGGAAGCTGAGACACGACATTGTGTGTATCGTTCTGGTGCGCGATGAGTAATCGCGACGTCGGAATAAAGGGGGCGAGTAACCTGGGGTCACCAATGGAACGATGCTGCTCGTCAGTTGCTCATCCCGGCAAGAGCGATGTCTGGGATGATAACCAACTTTCAAAGCAGCCCGTTGTCCTGCGAACAAGCCTCTGGGACCTAATTGACACTCTGTTTGGGTGCACAGATTCCAGACCGTGAAGTGGCGGTGGTATCCCGCCATTTTATGGTGTGGAGTCTGCGCACGACTGACGACGAACAACATGTACCCACCATGGAAGTTATTCGACTCCACTCGCTGCGAGATCCGGACAGTCGCCTTTCTTAGCAGCAACCGTGGCAACATTGCAGTGCAGTCTTTCTGAGGCATCACATGGCACTTCATAGCCTTCCATAGACGGCGAATGGGCCTCTTTCTTTTGGCCGAATCGACCCATTTGAGAACTTGAAGTAAGCGGTTACCTGTATTATCGGCCTGGCACTGGTCAGTACGGCTGAAAACGCTTCTCATTTCAGCATCGCTCGCTCTCCGAGTCCAAGCTACGGCTCTCACTAATGGCGACTGGCACTGAAGCGTGCTTTAGATCCGCGGTGCACCTATGAAGGCTGCTTGGGGTCGTTGCTGAGAGTGACATGAATGTTTAAATAGCGGTAGAATCTCCGAGTACGCTCAGTGTCAGTAGATTCACAGCAACTTAGTATGATGGGAGTAGTAGTGCCAGTAGTCGCGCCGAGCGGAGCTAATAAGGGGAAATAAGAACACAGCCACCGACATCGCATCTGTCAGCGTGGGCTCATCAGGCTCATCCCGGACATTCTAGTACATACTCACGTCTGCTCAAATTTTCTGCCCGATTATCTCTGACTCGACTCCACTTCCTGTGGATTCACAGGTTTGTCATTTCGCATCCCCTCCGGTTGACTGACAGCCTCGCACAGAGCCCCAGGCACAGGCAGACGTGGAGTAGTAGTTGATCTAAAGTGCTTTGCAGGGAAGCGAATTGCTGGCCTGCGCTCGAGGATCTTATAATTGACGGTACACTTGTCCCCTGATGCCACGTCCTCATTAATGATTCGGGCTCTTTCAGAAGCCGAGCAATCTTTTCGATCACTTCACGTCGCGTGTCACAGCGCCATTTTGGCACTCGGTCGTACGAGTCACAAACTGTTCTATTATCAATTTTGACGCACTTCTTACTGTGCGTACGTTTTGAGCTCATCATTTCCTGTCCGCCTTACGCCCGCCTTACGCCACCTAGGTTTTCCCGTGTATCGATCTCAAGCACACATATATATCCTTGTACATTAACCATGCTATACGACAATCCCTCGGGGGCCAACACCCCATTCATCCCACCCTTGCCGTCCCCTGATAGCTTAGTGCAGCCTCCTCCTGTTCCCACCCCGGATAGCCGGGAACCGCCACCATCTTGGGCACAATATCCACAGACCCCAATGAACTATCCATATTATCCTTCCACGCCATATAACACCACGCCATTCATACCACCAATGCCCAGCATTCACGGAACACCCGCTTCTCAGTCACGTCAAGAGCCCCCGGGCTCATACTACCCTGCACCATCCGCCCTTCCTGTTACTCCAGGAATGCCAACGTCAACACTTGGCGGACCACCAGCCGTCCCTGCGATTCAAGTTTCGGCCGACTTTACAGGGTTTCCGGCGCCCTTACACGGAACACCATGGGCGCCTCCTCCGGCGATGCCCCCTCCGAATGCGATGCCTCCCCAGTGGCCCGGTCAACACCCGGCAACTGGGTACAATGCCTTCAATCAACCCCTCCCTCCCATGTGGCCTTCGATGGGTCCTCCTATGGGTCCTTATACGCCCGCGGCGGCCGCATGGCCTTTGCACCCGGGAATGTCTCCACATCCGGCGGCGTATGGCGGATATACCCCGTGGCAGCCCCCGACTCAACAACTACAGCCTCCTCACATCAAAATCCCTGGAAAGCCAGGAGACACAGCCCAAGCCGCGTTCCGTTGGACGAACAATGCTGATCGCATGGACCCCTTTGCTGAAGGACCGCATTGTACGTGCTACCCGTCCGCTAGACCGTCGATTGTTTGCTCACTTGGTCGGGTCCACTCAGACGGACCCGTCTTGGAGCCGTTCCTGGCCAAGATCGTCGGCGCTGTGATCAAACTCAACCCGCTTCTCGGGCCGCCTGCCGACACGCAAGACGACTACCTCCGCTGGAACATGCTCTTCCATACCAGCAACTGCTATCGGACGACCGAGTCCCAACGATCTTGGATCAAAGGCCGGAACTCCCCGGCAACGCATCCTCGTCTGTCCCACGTTCGGATCATCTCCCGTCCATTCCCGTGGATGATCCACGTGCGCGGTCAAAACGCTAAACTCGGCGTCACATGTGGAGAGGTGCTGGACGCGATATCGACCTACATGTATGGCGACGTGGCTAAGAAGGAGTACGAGCACCTGCCTGCGACGAGGAAGCGGCAGATCTGGGAGAGCTACCGGTTCAACCGATCGACGGACTCGAACGCGCCTGGGGGACGTCTCGGGGAGTCTCTGAAGAGGCTGGACTGGCTGGGCAATTCGTCCAGGTTCGGAGGGCTCGTGGTCAACGAGGGATTCGTCAAGGAGCATTGCGGAGACGTGTTGCCCTGCACATTCGAGCTCAAGTGTCTCCCGAGCTACCCGCTGACGGCGGAGGAGGTGCGCGAGCAGCAGCGCCGACTGGAAAATCCTCAGCGTCACCGGAGCCGAAGCCGGCCCGCCACGAGCCACCCGCCTTCTCCGCGATCAGCGACGGTGCGCACGGTTTCTGACAACAACGACGACGACGATTGATCAAGGACGGAAATGTCATCGTTTTCTTGGAGTTTTTGATGTTTTAGATTCGTTTCGCGTGGTATCACAGATTATTCGTCACATTATTTGCTATCGCAGACGGAGGAGGCACGGAGAAGTATTATCTGTGAGCTAGACTTGTGTGTATTTCGTGGGGTGCCCGCTTGGGGAAGGACTAAGTACTTGAAGAAACGCGTGCATACTCGTAGGCGATGTAAACCAAGCATAGCGAACTCGTACGGTTCATGAAAATAACAACTATATACAGCAAAAGCGTTAATTTGGTGAAGTCTGTTGAGTCTAGGCACGTTCTCCACGGAGGCGGCGAGCAAGGGCCAGGTCCTTCGGTTGACTACGGGGTATGTCAGTACAGAGAGACAAACGCGATGCGAGATAGACAAACATTGTGACCCTCTTGGCATGAATGGCAGCCAGGTTAGTGTCCTCGAACAAAGAGATCAAGTACGCTGGAGCAAGCCGAGTCGGTCATCATCCGAGCGCATAATGAAAAAACTGCTCACCTTCGCTGGCCTCCTGAAGGGCCATCACAGCGGAAGACTGGAAGCGGAGATCTGTCTGTACGACGATGTGGTGCTGAGCAGGGTTCATCGACGAGACAAGGACAAGCGAACCTTGAAGTCCTGGGAGATCTCCCGGACGAGCCTCTGAAAAGGCAGCTTGCGGATGAGAAGCTCGGTCGACTTTTGGTACCGCCTGATCTCGCGAAGGGCGACGGTTCCCGGGCGGAACCGATGGGGCTTCTTCACGCCTCCGGTCGGGCCCTGTGAAGAAGGTGAGCGTGCGACGCGCCGATGCAAGACAGAGTGCTAGTTCGACTCACCACGACGGACTTTTGCGTCCGCTGCGTGGCGATCTGGAGTTGCTTGCGGGGCTGCTTGCCACCTGTGGTCTTGCGGGCGGTTTGCTACACATGTGCGACAAATCAAAGGTCGGTCAACGTCTGAGATGCCGCTCCTCTTGCCGCTTTTGTGCAGCATGTGACTTGTCGCGTCGCGTCACGCCCCTGACCACGGACTCGCACCAGAGCCACAACCGGCAACCACCAGCCACGACTCCAAGTCCTCGTCGGCCCACACAGCCAGGACAAGGAGAGGAATCAGATCAGAGATAATGCAGCTCACCTTGGTCCGTGCCATATCGAATGATCAGTTGCCACTATCGAGGAAAACGAGATTTTCGAGTGAAGGTGGTAGTAGAGAAGAAAGGGAGACGAGGAGATTCGCCGAGGTGGGTCCACCTTAAATACCTGCCAGCCTGACTTGCCTTTGTTCCTCCATCTCTTTCCGACTTTGTTGTGTTTTGTAGTCAATGGTCAGCCCACCCACCGGCAGCAAACAAGGCTGGACATACACAAAGCATACGTTCCACAGATATCCGTAATATCAGTCTCGCCAACATCCTTCGTCGCGACCGTCGACCATGCCGCAGTGGCTAGCTGGCGTCAAATGGCATTCTCATGCCAGCGCTGATTTGGTGGCGGCCACTTTCTCTAAGCGGCTGACGAGCTTCGGTCAAGTGTCTCCTTGAGCGTTTAAAGCCATCCTCTCGCCAGCGCTATTAATACGGATACCACAGCATCTTGTACTGGACCATCTCGTCGTTGATTTCTTCCATCTGCACTCCCCCACACATGGCTCGATCCCCTCAGGACATTTATGCAAGACATCTCTCATCTCGTCGTGGTTATCCGCTGTGGACTCCAGATCCCAGCCAACAGTTCCTACTCCTTCGTAGGGAGGGTCTTAGAATCGGGGACGTCGGCATCGTCGTACCAGACGATGGGTATTTCGATGTCTTTTTCAATGCATGCTTACCACAGGACCATGTGTTCCACCGAGCTAATGGTGTCCCGGATAACTTCCAGCATATCGTATTGGATGACATGGACATCCGAACCACCGTCAACGCAGAGAACCCCGGCCGCGTCCTTGCGAACTCCTCAGTGAAAAGTTTTACAGTCGTGCAGCGACTTACAGATAACTCACCAATGTGCGTCTTTCGTTATCGACAAGTTCTTTCGTCACTAATAGTCCTTCTCTAGCCCCGCACCACCCGGGCTGGAATACGAGTTTACCCTGTCTTCCAGTGAAGGCGCATTGCTCATTCTACCAGAGGGGGCTTTGCGCCACGACCTTCGGAATAACCATCGTTTCTTGGAAGCGGCCATACAGCACGGAGCCAGTTGGTACCGTTTTGCTGAGGAAAGGGTCGGACAGATCATCTCTAATGACGCGCTCTATCTGATCACGGGACTTTATCAAACAACTTCTTGGTCCTTGGCAGCATTTGAGAGGAGTGCTGGGAGCGCAGAGCATCCCGAGCGTTTCAGAGTCTGTCAGGGTTGGAGAGATAACATTGCAACCACCTGCACATGGGAAACCGCCCGTGCTCTAGATTGGCGCTCTGGGCCTCACCAAAGCACCGGGCTCGCAAATCAGACTGTGTTTATCCGTGGGTACAAAATCGCACTTCGGACTGGGATATTTGGCAAACGATGGATCACCGTGGGGGCGGATGCACCTTCCACGCGATCGAATCCTCCGGGGTCTTTCGGCGCAGTTCCAGGAGAGTCTTGGTTGGCGTATATGTTTAGTAGTCTATCTACAGGCAGCGTTAGTCGATCCTCCGGGAGCAGCATGCAAGATGGAGTTGCCGTCGAACCAGCATTCGACATTGGCCGAGACGAGATCCTGACAAAGGGAACAATTACGGTCGGAGAGGACGTCGTGGTTCGGCGTGTGCCGGAACCCTCAAAAGTCTGTGATGCATTCAGCGTTTCGAATGTCATTCTGATCATCGGAATGATAGCCCTTTCATCCATCTGATGTCATCAATCGATACTTGTTGAACACGGTGCGCGGGTGGTGTGTCGCAACAAGAGTTGGTGCTCAATCTCCCAGTTCAGGAACCTTCGGCGAATATAGCGATTACCCATGACGATGACTGGATTTCGATGGTCGAAGAGGTCTGTTGTTTGCTTTGTTTCATGTCGAGCTCTCATCGCTGCATGCCAGAGAATCTAATTCAACCCGAGGATCTTGCGAAAGAAGGTCATCTGGAGACATTAGTCTCCCAGATGTACGAAATAATCTCAAGGGGAGGTATGTTTATATTGTTGTGGTATCGAGACGCATACCGACGTGGTGTAGATGTGGTATATCTGCAAAGGCGAAGGTACTGTTTAGCTTTGACTGCACGTACCGAGTCTGACTTGAACAAACACGGCGATTTTCATAGAGGTGTCAGACAAAAAGTTCGTTTGATTTGCAACATAATTGGTATTGCAACTAACTCCAGTGGAGGAAGAAGACGACACGACCAGACCGAGTGTGTTGTATACAGAGACACATGCTCCTTTCTACTCACCCTTATCATCCCCAGAGGGTTCAGTTCACCACCTTCCCGCACCTATCGCGGATCGTCGGGAGCCCCTCTCTTGGACCAAGGCTTCGCAAGCTCCAGTTAACCATCCACGCTCTCCGTCCCCACCTCTCAGCATGACTGCATCCACCCCATCATTGACTAGCGGCTATGGCACACTCCTTACGGTGCCCACGCCTGGGACCCCTGTGTCACCCATCCTCTCAAACACTCCAAATCGTATGACATATTTCGACTATCCCCTTCTACCGTGCAGAACGACCTCCACTATTATCCAACCAGTGTACAGCGTTCACCATGCATCTACTACTGATCCACTTCATAGACCTCTTGCGAGCTCATCCCACTCTGTCGCTCGTGGAATGCCACAGCCAAGATTGGGTGGACCACCGGCGACACCGCCTGGTATTCAGGCTACGAGAGGAGTGCTACGGGCGCCATCACAGATGAACCCGCCGTTGAGAGCGATGCACCAGCCCACATTGTCTGGTCAACGTTCACAAACCACATACGATTCTTCAACTGGGGTTCGCCCGGCATGGCAGCACTGCCTAGTCGGGGATTGTCACAGGGTCTGACGCATGGTGAATATCCGACGTCGGATCATCCACCTCGCCAGCTGCCCCGTGTTGATCATCTTGAAAACACGGGGGACGGGCCCGAACCCGCGCGACGACGGACAGATAATACGGATCGTATGGACCTCTTTTCTGAAGGACCACACTGTACGTCTATTTTGTTCCAGAATCCAATCCATGTTCTCTTTGCTTAATGCAGTCGCGCAGATGGACCCGTTTTGGAGCCACTCCTGGCAAAGATCGTCAGAGCTAATATCAAACTCAACCCGCTTCTCGCACCGCTGCGCGACGTGCAATCCGACCATCTCTGTTGGAACATGGTCTTTCACACCACTCGCTGCTATCTGGCAACAGAACCCCAACGGCCCTGGGTGAATGGACGAAACGCGCCCGCGACGCACCCGCGCTTGACAAGCATCCGAATTATCTCGCATTCGTTTCCGTGGACGATCCACGCTCGCGCGCAGGACCCCAAGCTCGGGGTAACCTGTGGAGAAGTGCTGGAAGCGATATCGTCGTGCATGTACGGGGACGCGACGAGAATGGAGTACGTGCACCTGCCTGCGACGAGGCGGCGACAGATCCAGGAGAGCTATCGGTTCAACCGATCGGCGGACCCGAACGCTCCCGGGGGACGTCTCGGGGAGGCCTTGAAGAGGCTGGACTGGCTGGGCAACGAGTGCAAGTTTGGAGGGCTCGTCGTCAACGAGGCATTCGCGAGGGAGCGTTGTGGGGACACAGTGCATTGCACGTTCGAGTTGCAGTGTACGAAGAATTACCCTTTGGAGAGTTACCCTTGAATGTGGAGCATAAGGCTAGTTGAAGGGTCCGTAGCGGATGTAAATAACAACACTAATACACGCATTTGGTGGGGTTACGTGATTCAGTGCGACTCTGGAGTCTGAGACAGGTCCCACAAGTAGACGATGTAAGTCTCAAGAAGCCTTGAGCAGGATCTTTTTCGTGACGCGACGACTAGCTGGCGGACTCTGTAAAGTGCCAAGATCAGGTTTTTCCGCGTTTGAGGCGGCTAGCCCCCGTAACTCTAAGGCCCGGGCCGTTTCCAGGAGAGAGTCAGAGAGCGTTCGCAGGCTCTTGCGCCGAGAATTCGACAAGCCAGGGCGCAAGAATCATCGCCATGACTCAGGTCCTGTAGGAGTTGCATCCGCACTGTGTTCTTGA
>JBBPLT010000682.1:0-15048 GCA_038089955.1 Strobilomyces dryophilus | reverse complement strand
ATTGGACGTAGGGCACCGGGAGGGTTTCCGCCAAGGGCACGTCGCACTTTTCGCTCTGCCAGTCCTCGGTCTACCAAGAGACGTAAGGAATGTGCTGCATGGAACCAGCGCGAGAGACGCACGTCGTACACGTTGCCCTTGTTGAGCTCGCGCCACGAGAGGTCGCACGACTTAAGTAAACCATACACGTAAGCCCTGAGGACGACGGTGACGAGCGCGAGGGGCCTCCGTGGGTCTTCGTTTTGGTCCGCAGCAACTAGCTCTGGGTCGGTCTCCCTCAGCGCGTGAACGTGCAGAAACGAATAGACGGTCTGAGGGAGGGTATACCCCGTGTGCCATTCCATCTGCGCGTGATCGTCAACGCGCGCCTGAAGAGGGAAGACGGGTACGCACCTCGCAGGCACAGGCGCGATCGAGGATCCAGCAGACTTCTTCTGGGAGCAACGCCTCGAGCGGGTCGAACGCGGGTCTCGACTGGTCCATCAAGGCCAGACCGCTGTCGAATCGCGGTTCGCCGATCTATTTTTTGAATTCAAAGCGGGTACAAAAAAAACGAAGTAGCAGCCTACTTCGAACGCGGCCATGGCGTCTTGGAGGGTAAAGTCCTTGGCGAGAAGGAGTCCGCCCGAGGGCATGTCTCTCGAGCGACGAGGTCAGCGCGAGAGGGGGAGTTCGTCGCGTGCGGTTACCTGCTGCAGCGTCGACAAACGTCTGGGTGACGTCGTAGAAACCGTCGCCGCCAGGCAAGCACAAGTCAGCGAGTTCGTCGACCATGGCTCGTCGCCGTCGGGGCCGGCGTTGAGGACGAGGTGAGTGGACGAGAAGGCGAACGTGGGCGTCAAGAAGAGGGACTCATGAAACTGACGGAGTTTCAAACAGGCTTTGGATGATCCCATTTGGACGCGTCGGTGAACGTGCCCGCCGAGCAACGCTGGCGACGCGGAGGGTCGTCTTGTCTGGCATACAGCCCACCGGCATCCCACACGTACGCCACTCCAGACCGTCCGTATCCTTGGGTTGACCCATCCACAGCTAGGAAACTACCTGGGCGCGTTGTCCAACTGGGTCAGGCTGCAGAAATCTGCGGCGCTGGACGACGTCCTGCTCTATTCCATCGTCGGATGGCACGCCTTGACCCTGCCCCAAGATCCTGCCTGTCTGCGGTCCGCCAGACATGACATGCTTGCGGCGCTGCTCTCCATCGGCATCGACCCCGCACGTTCGATCCTTTTCCACCAAGACCACGTGAGGACGCCAATTTCCGCGCCGTCGCGTGCTCACGTTTCGCAGAATCGACATCACACGGAACTGGGCTGGATTCTGAACTGCCTCACCCCCATGGGAAGACTGCGCCGGATGACAACATGGAAGGTTAGGTTCGCGACGAACTGGCATGAGGCCTCAATCTTGCTCACGTTTTCAAGTCACGGGTGGCGGTATCGAGGAACGCGAGTTCGGAAGACGACGTCGATGAGTCGCTGCTCAACGCTGGGCTGTTCACTTATCCGGTCCTTCAAGCTGCGGACGTGCTCGTCTATAGGTGAGCAACCGACACCTACCGTCGACCGTCACTCAATGAGGCAGAGCAACCCACGTGCCCGTAGGAGAGGATCAACGCCAACACATAGAGCTCACCCGGGATCTCGCAGACGTGTTCAATCGCACGTTCTGCAAGCACGACCCGTCGCCGCTCTTTCCGTTGCCCGAATACGTCGACAGTCGGTCTCCTTCGGAATGACGTGGCACCGCGCTCACCTCCCGACAGCTCCGTCGAAACGCATATTGTCCCTCAAGGATCCAACGTCCAAGATGTCGAAATCGTCGCCGGACGCAGCGTCGCGCATTCTCTTGACGGATTCGTCGTCTCAGATCAAGGCCAAGATTCGCGGGGCGGTCACGGATTCGATCCAGGGTATCACCTACGATCCCGTGTCTCGTCCGGGCACGTCGAATCTCCTCGTCATTCTCGCTGCGTGCACCGACAGCGACGTCGTCCAAGTTGCGCAGCGATACGAGAACAAGGGCCACGGACATTTGAAGAGCGACGTGACCGACGCTGTGGAAGAGACGCTCAAGGGCCCTCGAGCCGAGTTCGAGCGCATTCGCCACGAACAGGCCTTTCTCGAGGACGTCGCGCGGACAGGCGCTTCACAAGCGATGGAGTATTCGAGTGCGACGATGGACGAGGTCCGTAGACGAGTCGGCCTGTGCTAGTAGACTGTCATGTTTGTTATTTACCAAGGAGACTCTGGAACGACTACCGAAGGCGTTGTCGAAGGAGCAGGAGCGCAAGGCGGTCGAATTTCTCGAGTCTTCGTTCCAGGACGTCGACAGCTGGTTCAAGAAACGGTGCGCCGAGCAGTGACTCGCATCACACGCCGACGAGAGACTGGCCACCCTGTCCGCCTACGTCGACGCCATGCACCACCTCGCCTTCATCCTCTAAATATCACCCATCGACCCCTCCAAACCCTCGTATCCCGCGGCGACTGCCGTCTGTGTTGCGTCCGACGACTCTGACCTGTGCGCGCGTAGCCGAGCGGAAGCAAATGCCGACGCAGCGATGAACGAGACGTACCTTACGTGTCTTACAATCTGCGAGGAAGTTGGCCAAGGAGAAACCTGTGGATACTTCCCTTCCCTGGGGTGTCGCTTACCTCGGCCTCACCAAAGCACAGGTTGAACGTTGAACAATATATCACCCGATTCGAACGAGAGGTAGCTGGACGTTGTTTCTTCTCTCTAAAACTGATCCAATCGCTGCAGCATTCCAGAGCCTGCGCGCTTCGCGTGACCGCGATCCTCGACGAAAGGAACGTGACAGTTTCAAACCTGTTCGACCGGACTTGTTGGTCAGGCTTCGACCTTCGTATCTCGGTATTGCACTGCGCATCCCACGATAATCGACGCTCTATCACTCGGATTTGCATCTCCCGGGCACTCGCGATCAGATTTTGGCAGAAATCCAGAATAGGAACATTTGCTTCCCGGATTACATAGATCTCCATTGTCCTTTGAGATCCACGACATCAGGCGACGTAGCCTTGCATAGCTCCGAAGCTCACCCTTCTCTCGTGCACCTCGTGCTAGACATGGTCCTAGTTCATCCTGTCGACTGGGACCTCGTCGCAAAGAAGTGACGTCGGTCGTTCCACCGAGCGTGGTGTTTTCGCACTCAATCTCGGTCCTGGAACATGCACTCGCCGCGCTTTGGAGAATGCCAGTGCACACGTTCCAAGCCACCTGCAGCGTCAATAACGCCATCTGATGCCCCACGCCCGGAAGCGCGCACACTTTGTCCATCATCTTCGGAACGTCTTGCTCGAACTCGTCCCCGAGCATCTGACCCACCCGCGTAATGAATCTTGGAATCAAACGAAACTGGAATCCAGACGAGAAGGGGCACGCACCCAGCCTTGCGCCTCCAAAACCCAACTTTGTCGATCACACTCGCGACGACGCCCTCCCCTCCCCCAAGCACCCTCCTCACCGAAATCTCGCCCCAGAGCGCAACGCGCGGCTTGTATCGCCACGTCCGTCGCCTGGTCCATGGTCTACGAGGACGGCATCAACGACATGAGGGTAGCAAACCGGTGACTGCTGCGCATGGGATTAGTCGGCGCCGACGCAGCACGCGGGGCGTGAACGCACCATCCGTTGTCTCTCCCCGTCCTGCGCCAAATCACACGCCATTGTGTCCATGGGCGCCACGAGACGCGCGCGCATCGCTTTCAATCTCGGCGGCGTAGCGCGCAGAATCTCCAGGCGCTCGCGCACCGGTTTGGCTTTGGGTGCGAGTTTGGACATGGACCTGCGTAACGAGTATTCCAGGCCTGCCTCGACGTTGGTCCCGCCCTCGAGTGCCTTGCGCCTCGCCTGCGACGACGGCCTGCGCGTTCGTGCCGGATCACCTCCAAACTCCGACACATCGACTAAAACAACCCGTGAGCCCACGCACAGTGCCTACACCGGTAGACGCACCTCGCGGTCCTCGATCCAGGATCCTCCAGACGGTCCGCCCAAGGTCTCCAGTGGCATCGCAGGAGGCACACCTGCTGCACCGCCGCACATCAGCCAGGTCTTCGTAGTGGAGCGGGCAGACGACAACCCCGTGGTCAAGAGACACTTCGCCCCCGTTCTCCACGGGCACAGTTTGCTTCGATCGACGAGGGAGGTGCTGGGTGACGGGAAAAAAAGGCGTCGATGTAATTCGGGAATGTTTGGCGAAGCAGGTTCTAGGCTGCTCGTTCTGGCGCCGATCAAACGTTAATCTCTGGATGCACGAATGTCGTGGCGTCAAATGACGGCCCAGAGCACCGCCACCGGCGTTCAATTGACAATCATTCGATCCTTGCGGGTCGCCCGTGTCGTCGAGCCGGCGCGCACCTTCCGTCCTCGACAAAGTCGACGTCCACGCCATCAAGACCGACGTGCTCGTCGACGCCACCAACGCCGGAGCCCTGGCCGCGCATTTCGCAGCATGCGGATGCATTTCATTCGACAGCGACACCGTGTGCGTCTCTACGACGAGACACGCCCTCCTCGCGCACCTCGCGCTCCGCACGCCCGTCAACGACCTCTTCCCGCTGCAGATATATTTTACAGACACATGTAGATCAAATGACATAGCACAAACATTCGTCTCTACCGAGCAAGCTACATAGTACAACAAATCGTTAAGCTCCGACGTGGACATAGAGAACACGCTGAACGATCGATACTTGGATTGAGCTCATTGTTTGGTTGATCGCGTACGCCGCGCGCGTATGGTCTAGGCGACCGGAGTCGTCCTTCATCAACCGATAAATCGTCGACGTGATCTCGTTCGTCTCATCGTCGTCCACTTCCCACATCGTCCCGATCACCGAACGGAACCCGATGAACTGCATCGCCGACGCGAGATGGATCATCTCCTCGGGGCTCTCGTCTCCGACGGTCGTGTCGCACGCAGACAGATACGCGAACTCGGCTTCCTCCAGATTGCATCGGGCGATGCGCTCGATCGTAAAGTCGCCGTCGCTCAGCGAAAACGCCGACTGGAACGGTTTCTCGCTGTTGGCGAGACCGTGACAGGCAAAGTGAACCCACGCGTTCTTCTCGAGCGCCTCGGCGACTCTTGGTATGCAAGCTTCTTCACCCTCGATGCGCGTGAACGTGGCAGCATCGCCGACGCACTGCGCTACATTTTCCAGTTCGGAACTGACAGAGACAAGCTCGTTCTGCCCAGCAGCATTCGCTTGACCGACGCCAACGAAGTGCTTCACACCTTCCGTGGGCGAACAGGAGCGTCTAGCCTGAATGAGAGCATCCAACGTGGGGGTGTAAGAGGATACGTAGAGATCCGCGAGATTCTGCTGACCCGTCCTGTACGGACCAGCAGCGTGAAGAGGGATGGTAGAAAACTCGGCGGTGGCGCACCACCATATTCGAGAACGCAATGGACATGTCGTCTGAAGAACACGGACGATGGGAGACACGACATCGTCCCAGAGTTCCCGTAACAAACAATCAAGAGTTTTCTGCGCGTCTGTCGTCATTGCACGCTCAGTCGTGCTGCGGAGCGCGGAGGACAGGCGTTGGACGTCTTGTTTAGTGATCGACAATGGGATATGAACTGGATCACGGTCCTCGAAGACGACGAGGGCGTCGCAACCATAGTGGCTTGCATTCACGATGATGACAGGTCCTTCACTGGCAGCACGACGAAGATCCGAGAACAAAGAAGGTAGGAGGAAGCGAGAACAGCCGGGCAAGTCGCGAATAGCAGCCACAACACCTTGCATTGCGAGGCTGTGCTGGCATAATTGCTCGTGCTGATCCGTCCCGGGAGAATCGAGGACCTTGCGAATGAGCGAAGATAAACAAGTGAACTCGTTTGCCAACGTTTCTCCAGCTGAGCAGGATGCAACAACGTTGTCGAGTGGGGAACGAAGGCGAATGAGCAGGTTCCAATACACGCCCCGACCTTGCTCTAGGAGTTCGACCGCGCGCTGCGGCGCACCGTGACGAAGACAAGCTGAGAATGCGTCCACTGCGAGTGACGAGGAGTGTTTTTTCAGGACACCGAGATGCTGGGGCAAGGTAGGGAGAAGGGAGAGGCGTTCGACTAAGAATCGAAGATATGTTTCATATGCGAGAAGGGTTGAGGAATGCCCGTGTTTTTCGGCGGCGGATATCCATGCTCGAGAGGCATTCAAGTCACTTGCTGACACTGCCTGGGACACATCTGCCAGTTGCGCATACAGAGTAAATGTCTCCTGCAGATCGTCCTGTCATCATCATAATAAGAACCAGGTGTGGGAAGAAGTGTAGTGCGAGGTGACTCACTGGTGACCCGAGCTCATTGAAGCGAGTGCTGAGATAATTGGCAAGACGAGTCAGAGACGAGGAACGATCAGGGTGACCTTGCGGATGAAGTGAGAGTGCTTCTCGGCCGAGGGTAACAGCGTCCTCGAGATCCTGCAAAGCCCCGAGCTTATTGAAGCGAGTGCTGAGATGGTTGGAAAGACTACGTAAAGACGAGGAACGATCAGGGTGCCCTTCTGGGCGCAGCAAGAGTGCTTCTCGGTCGAAAGTAATGGCCTCCTGGAGATCCTGCAGTGCCCCAAGCTGATTGTAGCGAGCGCTAAGACGGTCGGAAAGACTATCCAAAGACGAGGAACGATCAGGGTGTCCATGTGGAGAAAGCGAGAGTGCATCTCGATGGAGGCTAATTGCCTCATGGAGATCTTGCAACGAGCCGAGCTTATTGAAGCGAACGCTGAAATCAGCGGCAAGATTCTTCAAAAACATGGAACGATCAGGGTGTCCATGCGGGCAAAGCGAGAGTGCTTCTCGATGGAGGATGATGGCTTCCTCGATATCCTGCGATGCCCCTAGTTCGCTGTAGCGAGTGCTGAGACGAATGGCAAGAGCATTCAGAAACGAGGAACGATCAGGGTGCCCGTGCGGGGAAAGCGAGAGTGCTTCTCGATGGAAGGTGATGGCCTCCTCGAGGTCCTGCAATGCTCCGAGCTCATTGAAGCGAGATCTGAGAGAGCCGGCAAGATTTTTCAAAGACATGGAACGATCAGGGTGTCCATGCGGGCAAAGCGGCAGTGCTTCTCGATGGAGGATGATGGCCTCCTCGAGATCCTGTAATCCCCCGAGCTTATTGAAGCGAGTATCAAGATCAACGGCAAGATTATTCAAAGGCAGGCAACGATCAGGGTCTCCCTGTGGGCAAAGCGACAGTGCTTCTCGATTGAGGATAATGGCCTCCTGGAGATCCTGCAAGTCTCCGAGCTCTTTGAAGCGAGCGCTGAGACCAATGGCAAGAATCTTCAAAGTGGAGGAACGATCAGAGTCGCCTTGTGGGCGAAGCGAGAGTGCTTCTCGGTGGAGGATAATGGCCTCCTCGAGATCCTGCAATGCCCTAAGCTTTTTAAAGCGAATGCCGAGATCAACAGCAAGATTATTCAAAGACGAGGAACGATCAGGGTGTCCTTGTGGGGAAAGCAAGAGTGCTTCTCGGTGGAGGGTAATAGCCTCTTCGAGATCCTCTGACGCCCCAAGCTTATGATAGCGACTGGCGAGATCAGTGGCAAGATTCTCCAATGACATGGAATGATCAGGGTGTCCATGCGGGGAAAGCGAGAGTGCTTCTCGGTCGAGAACAATGACTTCGTCTAGATCCTGCAATGCCCCGAGATCATCGTAGCGACGTCTGAGACGAAAGGCAAGGTTTATCAAAGACGAGAAACGATCAGGGTGTCCTTGCGGGCGCAGCGCGAGTGCTTCTCGGTCGAGGACGATGGCCTCCTCCAGATCCTGCGATGCCCCGAGTTCACTGTAGCGAGTGCTGAGACGAATGGCAAGGTTCTCCAAAGTCGCGGAACGATCAGGGTGTCCTTGTGGGTGTAGCGCGAGCGCTTCTCGGTGGAGGGCAATGGCCTCCTCGAGATCCTGAGATCCCCCGAGCTCACTGTAGCGAATGCTGAGATGAATGGCAAGATTATTCAAAGTCAAGGAACGATCAGAGTCTCCTTGAGGGGAAAGCAAGAGGGCTTCTCGCTCGAGAACGATGACCTCCTCGAGATCAGGCAACGCCCCGAGCTCACCATAGCGACTGCTGAGACGACCGGCAAGAACATTTAAAAACTCGCAACGATCAGGATGTCCTTGTGGGCAAAGCGAGAGACTTTCTCGGCCCAGCAGAATGCTCTCCTCGAGATCCTGCAATGCCTCGAGATTATCATACCGAGTACTGAGAAGAAAGCCAAGATTATCCAAACACCCGGAACGAAGAGGGTGTCCCTTTGGGCGAAGCGAGAGTGCTTCGCGCTGGAGCATAATGGCCTCCTCGAGATCCTGCAATCTCTCAAGCGCAACGAAGCGAGCGCCGAGACGAGTGGCAAGATTGACCAAGGACATGGAACGATCAGGGTGCCCTTGCGGGCGAAGCGAGAGTGCTTCTCTGTCGAGGACAATGGCCTCCTCAACATCCTTCACGTTGTCGAACCGACGGTAGCGCGCGTGAAGATGAATTGCAAGCCAGGTCAATGACACGGGTCGCATGTAGTGACCAGGTCCGCATCGTTTCAATGCTTTGCGATCAAGCGCGACCGCTTCGTCGATGTACTTGGCCGTGGAGCTGTCCTCTTCATCGAACGCGTCAGCGAGTAAGTCCGCCCGTGAATGCAGTTCTGAGACTGGGACAGGTCAGTTCTCTCGTCTTCCACTAATTCTGAAAAAGTACTTCGTGCTTCCATCCAGCTTTCCCTGCTTCGAAGCTTCATATTGTTCGTTATCTACACCTTGCACGTCGAAAGACATATTTACCTTTTGATCCTGCACTGGTGGTTGGTGGCAACGCTGGAGCACCGCGCAAGCTTATGTACCGAGAAAGGATCCGAGTTGACGTGGCAATGAAAGATATCTGAAACGCTTCATCGCCTTGGTCTGATTCCCGACGTCAAGGATACGACAGCTGACTTTGAAGTTTGACGTGCCTACCGAAGCGGGCGACGTGTTAGGCGTCCATCGACACCCCCCCTCGCACAGTCTCCGAATCGATTAACCGGCGACCGCCCATCGGCCCACGTCCACAGATCCAAACAGTAGATCCACCTCCTGGCGATCCTTGACCCAAAGCCCCCCGATCGTCCGCCCAAGGTCTCCAACAGCACTTCAGCCAGCTTCGCCCGTCCCTCGGCGAGGAACCCCAGTCCTACACACGCCACGGTGAGCCGCGTGGCACACCAGGGGAAGTGAGCGAACACACCTGCTGCACCGCCGCGCCACGCTGCCATCAAGGTCCTTGAGCGCCACCTGTTCGAGGTCCGACCCGCTCCAACGCGATAGGAAGGGAATGCTGTCAACCACGTCTTCTGAAACGCTTGCGCGTCCAACGCGGGCCTTTGCAGTACGGGCACCAGCACGTCTATCCACACGAGCTGCGACTCGATCACCTGCGTACCAGTAGGCGAACGCTGGCTCCTCGGCAGAGTACAGCGACAACTACGCCCCGGAAGAAAACGAGCGCACATCTAGAACCTCTGTACATAATAGAGCGGGTGCCAGTCGAAAAGCGACTTCATGCATTACCGAGCTAGCCCACTTTGAGCACGAAAACGCGACACGACACCTCACAGGCACCTCTATGATCGAACGCTCGATGAGTGCCAGAGGGGACGCCGGTGGCCCGTTCCAACGTCGACCACGTCAATAAACAAATCGTAGGATAGTCCGCAGTTCTCTGCCAAGAACGAATCTACCACGTGTTTGCGTGTACTTGCTCAACACCAGTCCGTCCTTGAAGAGCGTCGACTGGAAACAGAGCGCTCAGGCGAGAACCGACACTTTCAAACGGACGTCCGTACCTGGTGTGCGGGCCAGACATACGGAAGCCGTCGATCTAGTGTCGATGACCATAGTTGGAAATGCCCCATAATTTTGAATCGACGTGAACAAGTGCAACTTGACCCAGTTGGAAGGTGGTTACGTCCGTCGATCGGGACGCTGAGCTGTTCGAGACACGTGACGTCCTGCCGGGCAGCCGGATGACGTGGAGTATGAACGAGACGAGAACGCAAGCGAACTGGGGATCAAAGACGCGAGACGCCTGAGAGTCGGATTCAGGCTCGAGGAGTGCCGTCTTTCGTATATTTTATATCAGTTGGCGGGAAGGGTTGCTCCCTTGGACAGTTGCGCCGATTCAGATACGGCGTCGACCAGTACAAACAATGACGCGCGGTTGCGGACGCTGCATCGCATCAGCCGAGTTCGACGGCGCGCCCATCGAGATACCTTCGAAAGACCTGTTCAGCCATGAACACGCACGTTCCCAACATGCAGGCACGGGGAAGGCTTCCGCCAAGGGCACGTCGTACTTTCGCTTTACCAGTTCCTCGGTCAGTCAAGAGACGTGGGGGAGGCGTTGCATGGAACGAGCACGAGGGGTGCACGTCGTACGCGTTTCCCTTGTTGAGCTCGCCCCACAAGAGGTCACGTGACTTGAGCAGCCCCGTACATGCGCGCCCTGAGGACTACGGCAGTGGCAAGCGCGAGCGGTTTCCGTGAGTCTTTCGTTCTGGCCCACTCGGCCCTCTCGGCAGAAACAAGTAGACGGTCTGGGGGGTGTACTCCGTGTGCCATTCCGCTGTTGGACCGCGGTTCGCCGATCTATTATTGTTGAGGGGCGGGTCCAATGAGCGGGTACGAAAGAAAAAAGGGGGAGATCTACTTCAAATGCGGCCCATGATGGCGTCTTGGAGGGTGAAGTCCTCGGCAAGTCTGGAACGACGAGGTCGGCGCGAGTGATTACCTGCTGCGGCGTTGACGAACGTCTGGGTGACGTCGTAGAAATCGTCGCCGCCGGGCAAGCTCCGATATCGACGAGCCATGGCCGACGAACTCACTGACTTGTGCCGGCGAACCTGGCCCCGTCTCAGCATGAAACCGACAGAGTTTCAAACAGGCTTTGGATGACCCTAGTATTCGGACGCGTCTGTGAACGTGCCCGCCGAGCAACGTTGGCGACGCGGAGGGTTGTCTGGCATACAGCCCACCGGCATTCCACGCGCACGCCAGTTCAGACCGTCTGTGTCGCGGTCTGACCGACTCCCAGCTAGGAATCTACTACCCGAGCGCGTTGTCCAACTGGGTCAGGCTGCAGACCTGCCACTCTTCTCCATCGTCGGATGGCACGCATTGACCCTGCCTCAAGATTCCGTCCGGCTACGGTCCGCCAGACACGACATGCTCGCGGCGCTGCTCGCCATCGGCATCGACCCCGCGGCGCGTTCGATCCTCTTCCACCGAGACCACGTGAGGGCGCCATTCTCAGGCTGCGCTGTCGCGTGGCAGAATCTACGTCACACGGAACTGGGCTGGATTCTGAACTGCCCATGGGCAGACTGCGCCGGATGACGATATGGAAGGTTAGGTTCGCGATAAACCGACATGATGCCTCGACCTTACTCACGTTTTTCAAGCCGCGCCTGGCGGCATCGAGGAACGCGAGTTCGGAAGACGACGTCGACGAGTCGCTGCTCAACGCTGGGCTGTTCACTTATCCGATCCTTCAAGCTGCGGACGTGCTTGTCTACAGGTGAGCGACCGACACCGTGGAAGAGACACAAGGGCCCTCGAGCTGAGTTCAAACGCATTCGCCACGAACAGATTTTTCTCGAGGACCTCGCGCGGAAAGGTGTTTCATAGGCGATGGAGTATTCGAGTGGACGACGGAGTACCACTAGTAGACTGTTGTCTGTTGTTTACCAACTTGAAGGAGACTCTGGATGGAACGACTACCAAGGGCGTTGTCGAGGGAGCAGGAGCGCAGGGTGGTCGAGTTTCTCGAGTCTTCGTTCCAGGACGTCGACAGCTCGTTCAGGAAACGGTGCGCCGTCTCACAGCAGTGACTCGCATCACACGCCGACGAGTCGCCCAGCTCAGAGCCGTCGCTCAGCAAACTGGCCACCCTGTCCGCCTACGTCGACGCCATGCACCACCTCCTCGCCTTCATCCTCCAGATACCACCCATCGACCCCTCTACCGCCCTCCGGACCGCCTTCCTCCTCCGCCTGACCAACGACGTCATGACCTCTGTCCCGGGCTACCCTCCGGACATGGCCGACCTCCGCCCACTGCTCGACTTTCTCGACTTTCTCGATCAGGCGTGGCTTGCCGTGCTCAACGCCCAGGCCTGGGACCCCACCTCTGGTGCGCACGACGTCATCGTCCCCGTAGATGCCCTCGAGCCCGGGCTCGTCGTCCGTACGATGCCCGTCAGCCAGACGGAACGCACGCGTTTGCACAGCGTGCTCGTCACGGGCACCGCCGCGCTCGAGGAATGGCTCTCCCGCCTCGACACCTCCGGCGAGGACTTGGAGGTCGCATTGGAGAGAGCGGGGTTCATGGGCGAGCTGGATGATCTGTTTCAGAAGACGCTAAGTGCGATAGGGAGTTGGTCTGAACCGCTCGTCAACGCGTGTTAGCACAAGGGAAACAAAGCGAAGCGCGTGTATTGTATTTTTCGTCGACGACGCTCGTATCTCGCAACGACTACCGTCTGCGTTGGGTCCGACGACTCTGACCTGTCCGGGTGTGAGCGATGTTGCCAGACTCAGACTGCACGGGGGAGACGAGACCCACTCTTGTCTTTGGCCTTGGTCGGGGCGCCCTTGCCCCTCGCCCGCCTCAGATCCACGTCCCACAGCCTCTGCGCCTCCGCGAAATTCACCAACTCCAGCTCGGGCCATTCCCGCGCCCACTTGGACATGCTTAGCTCCACGTTCTCGGGGTAGTACCCGACCATCGACGGCCCTCGCAGTCGCGCACGAAAATACTTGGCTCCCGTGCGCGCCGACGTTGGGTTGTAGGCCGTCTTGAAGAGGGTGCTGCGCGCGAGGGCGAGGGCGGCGAGGCGGCTTGGGCTCACAGACATCGTGGACGAGTTCGGTCGAAAGTGAAAAGTTGAGTTCCCAACACTACCAAACAACATACGCGAGCGCGACGATCAACATATTCTCTGCTTCCGGTCGACCGCAAACGTACCGGTCGGACAGAACGCGAAAGCGGAGCTACGTCAAAGACGCAGACTCTCAGGCTAGGTCTCCGGTCTTCGAGTCGAGCCTCCCCCATCCGACGTCCGAGTCCTCCCGCTGCCTGGTACCGTAACGACTCGGTCCCCCTGAGTCAGTGGCAGGGTCAAATTTCTCGAGCAGTTCGACCCCGTTTGATCTCTTGATCGTGCCGTTGTTCGTCCGACGGCAAGTCGAACGCGGCGTCTATTCGTGGACATGCAAATTGCACTTCGTCGTCCATTTCTCATCGTTGCTGTTCTATGCTATCCCGATGTTGCGACGGCGCTGCACTGTCTGATACGCTCGTGGCTCCGCATCTGATACGTCCTATGGAGAGGGTACCAAGCTCTTCTCATACAGGTACTGTGGACCTTTTCATCTGGTAGCTGAAGCATGTGCATACGAGCCAGCTCGACGACGACGACGATCACTCGCGCTAGTTCAACATTTTTCGTTGCGAGGTCCCCACTTGTTTCGTTCCGGGTGGTGATCGGTCACCGACAATAGCTGGCCACCGCTCACACAATCGCACGGTCATGGAATCATCATAGGTCCCAAAGTCGTCTTCACATGCAAAGGCGCTTTGTCGCATGACGAAGATCCACATATCATGACCAGTCTCTTGAGCTACTGAGCCCAGTTCATTTTGACCACCAAATCATCCAGCATGTTTATCAAGTCTTCAGTACTTCTCGCAGCGGCGGCCCTGCTGCTGCGTGAGCCTAGCCTCTTGCGTCTCTCTGTCGCAGCGCTGATGTTCGTTTCAGTCCGACTGATCAATCTTCGTTCTACGTCGAATACTCCAACCGCACGACCACCAATACCACAGTCTTTGATCGCTTTATTCTAATTGGGTTCGAGAATGTCGACTACACCGCCATCGCGGACCCCGTGTTCTGGAGTCTCGCTAGGCATCACTCTCACCAGCTACTGCTCCCCGACGCACCCCAGCGAGCCCAACTACATCGCGTCTATCAGAGGCGACTTTTTCGGGCTCGCATCGGACGCTCTTACTTGTATTCCAGCCAAGGTCTCGACGATTGTCGACCTCTTGGAGATGGATGCTTTAGTTTCTCAAGTCGCGTCAAGTATCCAAGCGAGAAGAGATTATGGTCATCGTTTCTCGTACTCGTGAGACTCAGGCTGCGAATTGCAGGAAACTGCAAGCACCCCACTCTATCATCCGGGGGAGCCAGGACCTTCGATTGCGTCCGATCTCGACTCTCCAGTCCTCCAGCTGCATGGCAACGATACGATCAACTTGATCTCGAATCATCGGACCCGGAACTGGCACGAATTCTCAAGCGTTCCGACCCCTTTTTCGTATCGAATCTCTTTCGTTCGTCCGACGGCACCCCAAACACGACGAAGGGCAGGTGCGCTCGCCAGTCTATTTTCGTTTACATGCTGTGAAGTCGGATACTCGATACGTCGTACGGAGGGGGTGCCGTCCCCTTCTCAAAATGAGCCCATAATTCGTTCGTCGTGTACACAGTTTGGGACGTTCAGAATTGAAAACGGCCCCGGTTTTGGGGTCGTTTTTGTGCCGTTTTCAATTTTGATTTGGGCGGCCGAAACCGCCCGAATCTGACATACTCGGTCTTCGGGCGGTTTTCGGTGTCATTTCTGATTACATACGCAGCGGAGTTTAAAATACGCGCACGATGAGATCACAGTACTAGGCCATCTGCAAATCACTTATTCCCTGTCCAGGACTGGCCAGGGCTGGCCAGGGGTCACAGTGTCACAGTAAGGTCCCCCCCTGTCTAGTGCTGTCACAGGGCTGTCACAGGGCTGTCCAGTCGCGCACAGAGCCCACAGCGCTGTACAGATTATGTAATCCTGTTCGTCTGGCTGGGAGCGCTGTACCATACTGTACAAGTCTGGGCACACTGTAGCACTGGTGGCTCACAATTATTACAAAGTTAAAATTTTATTATTTTGTACTAAATGACATGAAGTGCTATGTACAGTACGTCGT
>JBBPLT010000681.1:3357-15068 GCA_038089955.1 Strobilomyces dryophilus | reverse complement strand
GTCCGGGAAGTCCTCCGTGGTTGCGCTCATAAGACAGTGGAAAGGTCGCCTGAGGAGAAGGTCGAAATTTGCGTGCACGAGAATCTGTACTTGTAACATAACTTCTCCAGTGCCGAAATCGAGTGCGAGGTTTTCTAAAACACCGATGGTGGAGTCTATGTTAGTGTTAGCGGATGACATGCGGAGGACATGATCAGAGTGGATTGGTAGTCCGAGTTCTTCCCAAATCCGTTTGGGCATAGCAATAATCTCGGATCTGGAGTCAAGCACGCCCATGATGGAGCGGCTGGTGGACCCTATTTTAGCTTCAATGGCACGAAGGGGAAGGCTATGATGAGCAACGATCAGTCCATCCTTGTTTCGCAAGATCCAGCCTCCAAACTCGTGAGCGACCGCGGATGGGTCGCGTCCAGCGAGCTCGTTAACCTGAGCGACATTAGTGGATACGTTAGGAATGCGTTTTACAGTAGTCATGTCGCGGAATTGCTTGCGAAACTCAGGCGACACTGCAAATAGGTCTTTAGCCGGCACGGGGACACTGGTATCCAGGACCCGATCGAGAACTCATTTAGGTGCGGCTTCGTCCTCCAGCGGAAATGAGTACTTGTACTGCGTGGTCGGATAAGGAACATTGTTGGCGGGGGGATGACGAGGATAATTTGGGCCAGAGGTGGACGAGGAAGCGGGAGCGGACGTGTTTTCTGGAGTACCTGGTCCAGTCCTAACTGTTGACGATGAGGAAGTCGACCTGGCGAAGTCGTTATGCGACGGCGCAGTGGCGGATGGTGCTGAAGACGATGGAGCGGATGCGGGAGTTGATGCGGATGCTCGGATTGCAGGGGACAGAATTTCTTCAGAGACCGCAGCGGCACGTGGGTCAGGTCTCTTCCACGGCGGCATTTGAACGCCATCAAAGCAGACACGTTTGCCCTTCAGATCCTTTGCCACCTTATCGGCCTGGAATGAAGCCCAAGCCTGGGCGAAGTATGGCTTGAAATCGTCATCAGCAACAAACGGTATTGGTCCATTTTCCTTGTCCGACGCCACCTCTGTTACCAGGAAGGTGGACGGGTCAATGTCCAAAATGGTGGGGGTATCCGGATACGCGGTAGCGAGAAGTCCAGCGGTTATATGTGGCGGCGGGTTCCTATGAAAATTAGCGGATGTGGATGAGGAAGAGACGGGTTGGGATAAAGGTTGCCCGGATCCTAGTACATGATCAATCGCATCCTTCAGACACTGGCCCCCTGGGACACGAGGTATTTCGGAGCCATCCAGCATATACAAGTGACTGTTGGTACCCCTCACGACTTTACCTGTAGAGAGATATTCCTGGCAAATGGAACATGTGCGTGCGAAATGCCCTTGTCTGGCGCAGAAGCGGCAGCGGGGGTCAATACGAGTATTTTGATTGACCTCTGTTTTCACAGCAGGGGCCGGATTGAATGACGGAACAGGTATATTCGGTTGCGGGTTGTGACGCGGCTGTTGGGGTTGAGGTTGGTACGGTGCCGCAACAGGAATCATAGGTTGAATGGTTGCACGAAAGGCAGAACCGGAGAGCAGGAAGGTGGCAGCAGCGGTTACGTCGTTCATGTCGTAAGGGTCGTCCGGGTGGACGTCATGTTTGATGACAAGAAGACGATCCCGGATTCGCTGTTGGAGAGCAGGGGGGAACCCGTGAAGGTATAGTAGGTCGCGCTCCAGGGCCGAGAGTTTATCGTTAGTCACCAGGGGAACCGCGATCTTGCGGAACGCCCTCGTATACTCGCCCATCTCGTCATGGGTACGCATTTGAGAGTTATGGTAATCCTGTACAAGATACTGAAGGTCAGCACGACAATACCGGTCAGTACCTTCACAACCGGGATACAGTTCCTTTACTGCGGTAACGAAAGCGTTCCAGTCGCCCGGGTTCACGGCGGATTTGGGAAGGGTTTCCCATACCTCAGCTTCGCTTAAGACAGCATAACGGATAGCGGCTCGGATTTTCTGTTCCGGAGTGATTCCAGCTTGGGTACCTAAGAGGTCAACATCTTCAAGAAAATGGGGAAGTTCAGACGGGGTCTTTCTGTCGAATTTGGGAGCGTTGGGGCTGCCGCGGATGGGCATCTGAACGTTTTGTTGAGCCATTGGAGGGAGCGGATTAGCGGTTAGTAGCGGTGAAGGGGCGGACGACGGAAGCGAGTAGCCGCTGAATAGAGGTGAAGGAGGATTTGTATCGGATACGAGCGGAGTGGATATTCGGATTCGTCCCAAAGATGAGACAAAGAGGGAGAAACTGAGCTGGAAGGTACTGCAGACGATGGTGAAGGTAAAGCGGACAACGACGAAGGGAGAGGGGTAAGCGGAGAAGAATGCGGGGAACTTGGTGAACGGATGGACGGAACCAGTGAGGGATGACGAGGGGTGGAGTGTCCAAAGGCTCCTGGTATGAAGGGAGAATCTGTGAGATGCGAGCTGAACAATTCTCAGGATAAATGTGCAGCGCGCTCTGGGGTTACCGGTGTGAAGAAATTCGAATCTGCAGAGATGTTAAGTCGGCAGAAGTCAGCAAGAAGATCCTCAAGTTCGAGGCGCTGTGGTGTGGGTCGAAGCGACCTTCTCGGAAACCCACTAGAACCCCTCACGGTGGGCTCCAGTTGAAAGAAAGAAAAATAAAATGGGGGGTGTCTCTACCTAGGTAGAAGAATCGGGCGAGTATAACTCGTCCCGAGGGGTTCAAAGCGGGAAACAAGGTAGAGAAGGGGTAGCTAGACCTATGTAGCACCTAACAGAAGGAGCCGGCAGAGTCTGGTGAGAAAACAAAGTGATCCGGGCGACAATGACGCGGATACGGTGGCGGATACGAGTGTCCGGCAGTCTGCGGCGACCAATCCAGGAGCGGATAACTATTGGGTGGACGAGGGGAACAACGAGGACGAAGAGGACGAAGGCGAAACGACGGGGACGAAGGGAATCGGGTCTGGGATGCGAGACAGAAGATCGATCGATGCTATTCTAAGTTCCAGGACAAGATTTTATAGTCTGGGATCGGCTCCCACGACTGAGTTCCTATGGGCGGATCATAAGGTAATCTAAGTAACGAGGTAGCAACGAATCGAAACCTAAGGTAACCGGCAACTGAGATGCCCAAGGACAACAGAGATAAGCAAAGAAAAGGTTAAATGTGACCACTGAGATAAGACCGAGTGGGAAACGAGAAGAACGAACTTCTAAGTAGAGTCCGGCGCCACACCAGGCACGGTGGATACATGCGGACACATGCGGGTGACTGCGGATAGGTGCGGATAGGCGCGGATACATGCGGGTACTTACTAAGAGATCCGGATATGCTCAGGAGGACACAGGGACACTCGGGACTCTTGACGATCTTCCTAACACCTGTGAAACTGGAGGTTGGGGGTCTATGAACCTAGGAAGCTCCAAGCTCCTACAACGCTCCACCAGGAGGATGCCATTCAGCTGATTGCCACCCACACAATCTCGCTTCCTGCTAGCTATGTACCAGGGCCTCCCGCTGAAAGCCTTCATTCAACCACTGCTACTATATATTAAATCTGTAGGTCTGCCCCTTCCTTCGCACCAATCCCTCAAAAATCATGTCATAGCCGAACATTGAAATGGGGCTCAGTATGCATAATGAAGAATCATCGGTCGCAGACGTTACACTGGCAGCGAAGTGCAAGGAAGGGTACAAGAAATTCGGGAGAAAACCAGCTCCAAGTGGCCAATCATCTCAGGAATCCTGAGGAAGCTCGAACAGGAGGAAGAAGGGCCTGTCTCTCCAGGTATGGATGCTGTATATGTTACCCCATCATGTGCTTATGTTTCTGGTTTACACCAGTTCTTGGTATTGGAGTCCTTCTGTTCATCAACGTCACCACCAGTTTCTATGGACGACAGCAACCCATAGGAACTCATTCAAAATTAGAATTGGCGATGTTGTTGCTGCCAAGAGGTCATCCACGTGTTCATCAGCCAGAAACTTGGAGATCATTGTTTTTCGTTCATATTGTCACTCATTTTTTCACTATTCTATGCTAACCCCCAATTGCAGGAGTTCGACATGCAAACAGGGCGGAGCCAAAAGCGTCGTGACTTCTACCGACATCAGCACCTTTTCTGTCATGCAGCCTCTCTTGTTGGACACCATGACGGCGCTGCTGGTCACTCGCACAAGAGTCTTCAAAGTATCATCCGCACTGCATTGATTACACCCTCCAAAAGATGAGAACAAAGGTCTCTTGCACCACTGTGGAGCCTTGCTGCGCTCGAAAGCCCTTTGCTTCTCCAACACCTTCTGCCTGACACCCGACCTGGAGACGTTCAAGTTCTCGTCTCATTGCTCATCTTCTCTACCAGCCTGCCAGTCAAGTTTGACCACACTCCATCCTGATGGCAACCAAGACAAGCTGGGGAGCAGCCGGGCGACAAGCGTCCTGACCATCACGATGACCAGGATCACGAATGCCACCACCCTAGTCTCTATTGACCACCAACAAACTCACTGTTGACAAAGCTACCATTTGTATCCACATATCCATGGTCCCTTCTCTGTGATGATGTCATGCTACTGCTAATGTTGGCATCATTGTCTGGTCAAAGCTACTAAGACTTGGTGAGTGGTCTCGATCCCTACCTCTCGCGGCAAAACTAACAGTTTGCGGTCTAGGTACGGAGGCTACTTGTCACACAGCGATCAGGTGGCCCTTACTCTCAACCCCATCATACCCAAGTGCACCCTCGTCTCATTGGGTGATCTTGATCTCGTTCGCCAAGGAACGATCCTACCCCCGGTAGGAACTCTCACGTTGCTATCCTCACCATCTCTTCATTCACAATCTTTGTGTCGAATCACTCATTCCAGACAACATCCGTGGCCATCCTCCTGTCCGCTTGACATGGATCAGTATTGTGGTTGTCTGCAACAGCTCAGATCCCAACGCAGGTACAGTCACCTGCAAAGATAATGGGGCAGCTAGTGATACAACCCTAAGACCTAGTGTCCTCGGGCTACCACTTGTGGACCAAAGCTCTTTGGAGAGGGAAGAGGATTGGAATCTAGGCTGGGGCATTAGGAGAGGAGGATACTAGACTGGGGGTACCAGTCATCGTTCAGTGGGTTTATATATTCATGGGTACATAGGTTTACATAATACGTCTCGTCTATAAGAGTTCATACCCTGTGCCCTGGGCACAGGAGTGTGGCTGAAACGTGTATCAAGGGTGAAACATGTGTCATGGAAATGAAAGAAAAGAAGAGAAGCATACCACAGCCGTGCGGCGGTGGGAGAATGGAAGGGAAGCATGCACAGCACCGGGCTGTGTCAAGGGATGCGTCAAGCATGGGTGAATGATGAAAGTGAAATGAGTGATGATGGTGCAGAGATCAGAGGGCAAGGCTAAGGCCGTTGATCCTGATGATAAGATAAAGAAAGATTAGATAAGATGAAAGATAAGATAAGAGAGGAAAGAAAATATGCTAAGTCTGTTGAGGATGCTGATCATGGGGCAGCGATCGTAACAGCTAGACGGTTGAGAATGAGGGAGCTCATCACATTGTCGTTCTTGGACAAGGATATAGGGACCAACGCTATCCCCAAAGCGGAGCTGGCCATATTCCACAATTGGCTGGTGCAACATGTCAGTCGGATTGCGCCCGATGTTCTTCACAAGTCCAGGTTCCCAACCCTCGGTATAACTGTCATTGGTATGTGTCATCTACTCCGAGGTCGCATGTTTTTGATTTTTTTAGAAAATGACATCACCTTCTTCACCTTGGCATATGTTGGCTCAGTCGTCTATGTGCCTTTGACAACCGGCATGTAGTGCCTTCCAATCGACTGCAGTGCCAGTGAACATCGCCAGCTATATGCTGCCTTAAGTGCATGTCACAAAGGATATAACGGGCATCATCATCGAGCTTTGCACTTGCAGCGAGACTGATGAAATCGTGAGCAAGCTCGAGTATCATCGTCTGCTTTGCTATCTTGGCATTCGTGTTCATGTTTGATTTCTCTCCATTCATGGTACTGATCATCGCCCTACTGAATGACAGTACCATCATGACGTTGTCTATCGATCGTGTCTTGCCTTCCATGACTCCAGATGCATGGCACTTGGCTGAGATTTTCTCTTACACCATCGCATACGGACTTTACTTGACTGCTTTCACGTAAGCCTTGTCCTTCTTCTCCGTACCTTCTTACTGATAAGATTCTAGCACCACAAAGAAGCGTGAGTGACACGCCAACAAAGTCACGGAGGCCACCACCAAGGCATCCAATGGTGGTGTTCCAATCACTCATACGCAATCTCACATGCTTCCACAAGACCATTGATGTGTTCAAAGGGGCTGCCAAGGACTCCACCCATGCATTTTCTGCACACCACAAGTAAACTTCGCCTACTCATCACTCCCGTTTGCATGGACCCATCATTTTTTGTATGACCCACTCTCTTGGGCCATCTGGATCGCCACACCATACTCAATAGCCGCCAGTTAAATGCTTAGTCAGCAGGAGTTCAAAATCATTGTATGGTCAGTTAACTGCCTCCTCTGCCTTCATGACCAAACACAAAACCCAGCACGCTGAAGATAATTTGACCCCAGTTCGTCGCTCTACTCGTGTTGGGGCAGGCAATGGTGGAGTCACCGAGCAACTAGCGAAGCTGGATGAGGTCCTGGAGAGCCCAATGAAGGTCACAAAATGAGGCAAACTCTCCATCTCAGACTCGGAGCCTGTCAACCCCCTTGCACCTGGCAATGGGAAAGTCAAGGGACCACGGAAAACTATGAAGAAGGTTAAAGTCCATAAAAATTCTCCTCAATCCCACTCATTTACTCACATTAAATTTTTTAGTAGAAGATCACCGAGTCTTTGGCAGAGAGTAACAAAAGCTTGGACCCTGTGATTCCGCAGCCCACACTTCATGTTGCCAAGCAAGGCGAGCAGTTCGGCTTGCAAATACAAAATGCAACACCACCAGGATACGTAGGGACTCAGACGGTCTTACAATACCAAGAAATGGGATCCAACCAGTACCCACCTGGCTCGCAGCCTCCTTCCAGCCAGCAATCATACCCTGTCGCTTCATCTCCTGCTCTTCCAATCCCACTGCACGTGGATGCCAGGGTACCTCACCAAGCCTTGGCTCGTCCTAGTCGACAAGAAGCTACTCCAGAGCTGACAGCTGTTTGCATCAGCCAATCAACAGAGGCCCTCACTTGTGGCATGCCATTCAGGGCAGGGAGTACTGTCCTGAGCGACCGAGCACCTTCTCGTGCTCAGGGGCTTACATTTCGTGGAGTTTCCAGCCAGCCCCAAGGTCGAGCTCCTAGTCAGCCCCTGAGTCAAGCTCCTGGCAAAGCTCAGTCTTGAGTTTCCAGTCAGATACCTGACAAAGCTCACCATCCCCCCAGTCGTGCTTTGAGTCAGATCCCTCACCTGTTACGATCGCTGCCTATGGTCAGCATCTACCCAAGGGAACAATGGACTCTAACTTCTTTTCTTTCTTTCCTTATCTTATCTTTTATCTTATCTAATCTCTTTATCTTATTATTAGGATCAATGGCCTTAGCCTTGCCCTCTGATCTCTACACCACTGTCACTCGTTCCACCTTCATCATTCACCCATGCTTGACGCATCCCTTGACACAGCCCGGTGCTGTGCATGCTTCCCTTCTCTTCTCTTCCATTCTCCCACCGCCACACGGCTGTGGTATGCTTCTCTTCTTTAATATCCTATGACACATGTTTCACCTTTGATACACGTTTCAGCCACACTCCTGCACCCAGGGCCCAGGGTATGGACACTTATAGACGAGATGCCTTATGTAATCCTATGTAGCCATTGAATATATAAACCCACTGAACGATGACTGGCATCCCCAGTCTAGTTCACTTGGGTATCCTCCTCTCTAAGGCCCCAGCCTAGATTCCAACAACTCTCCTCCCTTTCCAAAGAGTATTGGTTGACAAGTGGTAACTCGAGGACACTAGGTCTTAGGGTTGTATCATTTGAACTAGACTCTCCCCCGTCCCCGACTGCCAACCTCTTTTCTCTACCCGCTCGCATCCCCACATACAAGTGCGTGCCGGGTTCCTCGAAGGAGATAGCGCACAGACTCAACGGAGTTCACTAGTGCCTATCCGCTTTCACGCGACCCTCAAACCCTTCCTAACTGCTGATTCGCACTTACCCCCTCTTGGGCTTTCTCACCCCTACAAGGCCAGAGTAGTGGTTTCAGAAGGAGACGCGAGGAACGTGCTCACCGAATCAGAAGTTGATCGGGAGCAGTTGCCTGAAGGGCACACAACATCACCCTCTCTCACCCCATTTTCTGATTGGAGCCCTGCTCCACCGCTTCCACCCTGCTCCCCCTTCACGAGCTTCTTGAGGGAGCTTAGCTGAGATCTTATGCCCTGTCTCTGGGAAGATCTTTCTTATGCGCCGTCAGACGAGCCGGCCTTCACCTTATATGCAAGGTCTGGAGATCCACGGTTCTTAGAAAATGTGCAGATCAACCCCCCCGTCCCAATCGACCAGCGGTCGATCATCGACGAAACGCCAGAGCTGGGAGAAATCCCGTACGAATATCTGGACCCCAATGACGCGCCGCCCCTCCCCCCTTATATACCCATTATCACCTCACGCCAGCAGACCCCGTCCATCGCTGGACTGTCTCGACTGTTACTCTTGAGAGGTACCAGTGAGTTAGGTATTAAAAGAGAGAGAGAGACCCCGGAGCTAGAGGAAGCTCCAAAGAACGCCAAGAAGCCGCGGATAGAAGAATCCCCGGAGCTTCGCCCCCAAGTAGCACAAAGACGCGTGCCCTTTAGACCCTTCCATCGAGTAAGGATCGTGCGAGAAGACCAACCGCTTCCCGACGGGATTACAAGGATCAATCTTCGTCCCAAGTGCTTGCTTCACAAGCCGAAGCGATACCTTTAACTTTACATACCTTTTTGAAATCAAATCTTCTTTTCCCCCACTTCCTTGAGCAGCCAGTAAGCAATGGCCCACATCCAGCTCCCCGAAGCCCTTAATGACGCTTTGAACATCCTTGCCAATACTGACGGGTGGCAACCGTTCTCCAACGCCCTCAGAGAGCACCTCGAAGATGCCGAAAGGCAAAGACTTGGGTGGCAGGACCACACAAATACAATGGCTCAAGGGATGGCTGCCCTTGAGCTTCAACTACAAGAAGCCGAGGTGTGGATTGCCCTGCTCCGGCAACCACAGCCACAAGGGCCAGCAGCCCCTCCTCCTCCCCTGGCAGGTTTAAATGACTGCCTGTCGAAGATCGTGAAGGACCCCGGCGAGTTCGACGGAACAAAAGGGAAAACCTTCGAAGAATGGTGGACCAAGGTCCAAATGTGGCAGCAAGAGAATGCCTGCGTTCTCCATGGGGAAACAGCGGTCAAGGCAGTTCTCTCCCGCATGACAAAAGGGGCCGGCAAGTTCGCACAAGCCCACCTTAACGCCATCATGGGTGGCATGAACATCACGTGGGCAGAAATGTCCACAAAAATAATCAATCAATTCCACTATGCAAACGAGCAAGAGTGGAACAGGAAGGCGCTGGCTGCCCTCAAAGGAGATTCAATGATGGTCGAGACTTACTTGACCAAGTTTGAGACGCATGCCCTCCAAGCAGGGTACACCGAAGAACAGCTCCTGGAAATTATGGAGCAGACCGCCAACCGCTCTCTCCTCAGTCGACTGGTCATGGAAAAAGGGAGATATATGGAGCTTGCCACGATGAAGCAAGATCTCCAGGAACTCGGGCAGAGGAAGAATCTGTTCGATTACATAAGGAAAGGAACGGCAACCAGGGCTGCCGGCAGAACCCGGGACCCTAACGCCATGGACATTGACGCTGTCCAAACAAGGGAAACCAAGTGCTACAACTGTGGCAAAGACAGGCACTTCGTCAAAGATTGCCCAAAACCCAAGATCCAATGCCCAACGTGCAAGTTCCTGGGCGGAGGACATAAGAAAGACTGCACAAAATGCAGCAAAGGAACTGGCCGCAACGTGCGTGCCACCAGGGACAACGACGTCCATACATCCTGGGATGATGATAAAAGCACCAAAATCAAGACGCCTGGCATAAAAGAAGCCGAGGCCAAGGCCCAAGACAAGGGCAAAGGACGAGATTTCCAGAGATCCATTCAAGGTATGGACTTCGAAGAGGCACGGGCTTGGTTCCGTGACTATGAAGGACTTCAAAACAAATCGGGAAAAGCCTAGGCCCTGATCTCACTGGGAAGATCCAGGGCCACCTGAACAAAAACAGATTCTCACCCCTTTCTGTCGAAGAAATTGTAGACAACAAGGATTCTTCAGAAATATATATTACATCACCTTTGCCGTCAGCCGGGCCTCCTTCGGAGCTCACCAGGGACGTTACACCTGGGCTTAATTTGGCTCAAAACATAAAAACCAAAAATACGGGAATACCCGATGAAGCCTATGTTCGCACCGCACACCCAGAGCGGGAAATCCTCATGGAGATAAGAATCTGCCCATGGGAGCGATGAGGAAATTATATATCTCTCAAAGCACTTCTGGACTCAGGCGCAAACGCTATCTTTATTGACCGCCAATGGGCGGATAAAAATCATATTCCCCTATTCAATCTTCAACATCCCATTCCAGTATACAATGTGGATGGAACCCTTAACTCCGCAGGATCAATTTCCCACGCAGCGGAACTAGTCCTCGAGTTTCAGGGACACCATGAACGGATCATGGCAGAAGTCACCGATCTTGGCAAGAATGCCTTTATTCTCGGATATTCCTGGCTAAAGTGCCACAATCCGGAGATAGATTGGACTACCGGCACAGTCAAGATGACCCGATGCCCACAACAATGCTCACGCTTACAGGATAAGCCCCTGTTCTTATGACGAATAGAACTAAAGAAGGAAGAGCTCCAATATTACGTTCACCGGCAGCTGTGCGCCGCAGAAAAAGAAAAGACAAATGAGAAAACCCCTGAGGAACTAGTTCTGAAGGAATATCACAAGTATTTAAAAGTATTCTCAAAAAAGGAGTCAGAGCGAATGCCCATTAGAAAACCATGGGACCACGCCATCGAGCTCAAGGAATCGTTTAAGCCAAGAAAAGGCCGCATTATTCCCCTCTCTGTCCAGGAACAAGAGGAGGTCACCGCGTTTTTAGACGATCAGCTCAAGAAAGGCTATATTCGCCCTTCCAAATCTCCGCAAACTAGCCCCATGTTCTTCGTGCCAAAGAAGGATGACAGGAAACGAATGGTACAAGATTACCGTTACCTAAACAAACACACGGTTAAAAACAATTACCCACTGCCGTTGATCGGACAGCTTGTCGATAAGCTCAAAGGAGCTAAATTATTCACAAAAATGGATCTCAGATGGGGATACAACAACGTTCACATCAAGGAAGGCGATGAGTGGAAAGCCGCTTTCGTTTGCTTCTGCAGATCGTTCGAACCCCTCGTAATGTACTTCGGGCTATGCAACTCCCCCGCCACGTTCCAGGCCATGATGAATGAACTCTTTGGCGACATGGATGACATTGTGGTGGTCTACATTGACGACCTGATGATCTTCACAAAAACGGACGATATAAAAGAACATAACAAAATTGTGACCGAGGTGCTGCGCCACCTCGAAGAAAATGATTTATTTGTAAAACCAGAAAAATGCACCTTCCAC
>JBBPLT010000680.1:0-15090 GCA_038089955.1 Strobilomyces dryophilus | reverse complement strand
TAAATACCCGACGACCTGTACTTGTAGCCCTAAGCTAGTTCTACGCAATCCACGCCTAGTTCTTAGCCACCGCCTGTCCAGAATCGACGTGCGAGACCTCAGTAAAAGTCCTCGTTCCACTTTTGACGGAACGCTGCTAAGTTCTACGCACTCACGTAACAAACACTTCAAGGGGCAAACACAGGTGCCAGCCGGCCTGCTGCAACCCTTGCCTATCCCCGATGGTCCCTGGCAGGACATCTCCGCAGATTTCATCACAGATCTGCCCCTCTCCCACAGATCAGATGCGATCTTGACGGTCGTAGATCGGTTCTCCAAAGAGGTAGAGCTCATCCCTTGCACCAAGCAGTGCTTGGCTCTGGATACCACTTACTTATTCATGAATCACGTGTGGAAGCTACATGGGATTCCATGCTCCATAACCACCGACCGCGGACCCCAATTCGCTGCACAAGTAATGCAGGAAATCAATAGGGTTCTCGGCATAAACACTAAATTAAGCACCTCCTTCCACCCCCAGACGGATGGCCAGACGGAGGTAGTGAATCGAGAAGTAGGAAAGTTCTTGAGGATCTTCTGCTTCGAAAAACAAGATCAATGGGCTGACTGGCTTGCCATTGCCCAGTTCTCTATAAACAATAAACAAAGTGCTTCGATGAAGAAGACCCTGTTCGAAGTTACGAGGACATACCTCCCTCGTATGGGGATTGAACCCACAAAAACACCTCCCAGTATCGAGGACCTTGCCGCTCCAGCAGCACAACAATTCTCCTCGGATATCACAGCTACCCTGGATCAGGTTAAAGCTAACCTAAAAGCGGCTCAAGACTGCATGAAACATAACGCAGATCAGCATCAGTCCGATCCCCCTCCATACTCGGTCGGCCAACAGGTTTGGTTGTCCACGGAAAACCTTCAGCTCACTCGAGCTTCTCGCAAGCTATCCGAGTGATGGCTTGGCCCGTACAAAATCACCCGGTTGGTTGGACCCAACATGGTTGAATTGCACCTCCTGTGCTCGATGCACATTCACCCTGTGGTCAACGTCTCCCGCATTAAGCCTTATTAGGAATGTCTGGAAGGTCAGCCAGTCACCCGGCCCGGACTGGTTACCGTGACCGAAGACCACGACAATGAATGGGAAGTTGACTATGTCGTCGACTCCCAATACAAAAACCAACGTTTGGAATATTTGGTGCATTGGAAAGGGTATGATGACACCGATCGTACCTGGGAACCCCGGGAGCATCTTTCCCACGCTATGGACATGGTGACCGCCTTTCACCTTTCTCACCCCGCGGCCCCTTGTGCTCTCTCTATCAGCCCTGAATTCCTCCTCCTCTTTTCCAAATGGCCGGACTCCTTGATGGAGTTCTCTCATGCTCAAGTTCCCTTTGATCGCCTGGAAGTCAATCTTTAGGAAGGGGGTAGTGTTACGATCGCTGCCCTGTACCAGCATCTACAACGGACTTAACAATCAACGGCCTTAGCCTTGCCCTCTGATCTCTGCACCACCGTCACTCGTTTCACTTTCATCATTCACCCATGCTTGACGCATCCTTTGACACAGCCCGGTGCTGTGCATGCTTCCCTTCCATTCTCCCACTGCCGCACGGCTGTGGTATGCTTCTCTTCTTTCATTCCCCTAACACATGTTTCACCCTTGATACGCATTTCAGCCACACCCCTGCGCTCAGGGCACAGGGTATGGACTCTTATAGACGAAATGCATTATGTAAACCTATGTACTCTATGAATATATAAACCCAGCGGACGACGACTGGCATCCCCAGTCTAGTTCACTTGGGTATCCTCCCCTCTAAGGCCCCAGCCTAGATTCCAACTCTCTTCCCCTTCCAAAGAGCTTTGGTTGACAAGTGGTAACTTGAGGACTTCAGGTCTTAGGGTTGTATCAACGACCCCCTCTATGAACTTTGAGGATTTATCCTCAATGCCCTCGAAGCTGCCAGATTCTGGAATCTTCTCTCCCTCCTTCCTTACCCCACACTGGCTCCTGTTCTTGCCCCGCTCGTCGAAGACATACCCCATGGCATCCAAGCCCTCTACATCACCACCATCAATGGTGAAACCACCACTCCGCCCTTGCACCCCATTCCTGGGCAAACGCCCCCTGGATCCCCCTCCTCCTCCTGTGCCAACACCACCCCACTGGCCTCACCTACGGAAGCTAGTACAACTTCTCGCCCCAGAACTGCAGCAACGACCAACCAGGAAGAAGAAGACGCCGACCCCCACTTCCCTGGCATCTATCCCAATTCCCCCTCATCCTCATCCACCCGCTCTCTCCTTCATTTCCTCTCCACACTGGCAAGACCTTTTGAAGGACACATCCGCAGATCCCTCATCTTCACTACCACCCTGCGACCTCGACCTCTCCCATGACATCCATCCACCTCCCCTTCTACTGATTCATTCCACAGGCATCCTGGGGCAACTCTGCCACCCCCTTCCATGGGCACCCATCGACAACAATGCTACATCTGTCATTCACGTGACCATGTATGCCCTGATTGCCCCTACTTCTGCTGCACCATCTGCCGGAGAACCGCTCCAGGACATCTTCACTCCTCTTGCCCCGAACATGTGTGCCCCTCCTGTGGTGTATGTGCCCCAGGCCACTGCCCCACCACCTGCCCAACATGTCCCCACCCTGGTCCACGATCTGAGGCAGGAAGTGATTGAGTCAGTGACTCAATTCTACAAGGAGGGTAATGTTACAATCACCCCTGAAGAGCAGGCTTTCTTCCATCAGGAGTTTGCTCAGTTCCTTGACAATCGGCCCCTTTAGATGTTCTGGGTTATGCCACTGTTTTATTTCTTCCTCAGCTGCCTCGTTGCTTGTATTAACACCACGTTCCATTTCCTTACTTCACCCAGAACCTGTTGGCCTTCCATATTCCATCCCCTTTTGTCTCTGACTCAATCCACTGTCCACAGCACTTGACTCCTTCTGCACGGACTCCATTTACTTCTCTAGGGTAGCTCTCCTTTTGGCCCTTGTAGTTCCCACCCTCCATCCAGAACATATAAATACCTGACGTCCTATATTCATAGCCCTAAGCTAGTTCTACACAATTCCAGCCTAGTTCCTAGTGACCACTTGGCTCTAAGACTGAGTCAACGTGAGACCCCCTCAGTACAAGTGTTCATTCCACTTGTGACGGAACACTGCTAGGAATTATGCATCTGCATAACAATGCAACTCCCCTGCCATGTTCCAAGCCATGATGAACAAACTGTTTGGCAATATGGATAATGTCATGGTGGTCTACATCAATAACCTGATGATCTTCACAAAAACAGACGATCTAGAAGAACACAACAAGATCGTAACCAAGGTTCTGTGTCGCCTCAAAGAATGACTTATTTGTAAAACCAGAAAAGTGCATCTTTCATGCCACTGAAGTGGATTTCCTTAGAATGATCATAGGAAAGGATGGAATTAAAATGGACAATGAAAAGGTGAAAGCCATTATGGAATGGCCCACCCCAAGAACAGTTTTGGAAGTACGCAGCTTCCTTGGCCTTGCCAACTTCTACCAAAGGTTCATCAAGTGCTACATGCAAGTTGCCTGCCCTCTGAATGATCTCACCAAGAAGAAGACCCCCTTCAAGTGGAAAGAAGCCCAACAAGAAGTGTTTGATGCGCTTAAAACCCACTTTACCACTGCGTCAGTTTTGGCCTACCCTGACACGGACTCAAAAGCAATGCCTCAGATTACACAACAGGGACAGTGCTATCTATCGAAAAGGACGGCCTCTGGCACCTGGTCACCTATTCCAGCTACTCCATGTCACCTGAAGAATGGAACTACCCGGTTGCAGACAAGGAACTGCTAAGCATGATCTGGTCCCTGGAACAATGGAGGCACTATTTGGAAAATGCTAGGCACCAATTTGAGATATGGAACGACCATGCAAATCTATAATGGTTCATGACAAGACAGGATCAGCCTGATGGGCTCAATATTTATCCCACTTTAATGCCCTATGGTGCCACAAGCCTGGCTCCACAATGACCTGTGCAGATGCACTCTCTCACTATGTTGACCACGCGCAAGGCATAGATGATGACAACAAAGGAGTGATTGTCATTTCCCTGAACAACATCAGCACAGTATGCATTGTGGATGATGGGGATCATGTAAAAACAAAAATATTTTCAGCTACATGCTGGCTCCTAGAATGGAAAATTCAGGATCTGGCGAAGAAACACACTATCTCTGAAGAACAAGATGGCTTGCTATACAAAGAAAGATGGTACCTTTATGTACCAGAAGAAGTCTTGCTCCAGATGGAAGTCATCCAAAAGCACCATGATATCCCTGCCACCAGGCACCCTGGCTATGAAAAGACACTCAAGCTAGTCTCATGACACTACTTCTGGCCTGGAATGGCTGTCCAAGTAAAAGACTATGTCGCTAGATGCGACACATGTCAAAGGTTCAAGGGACAGATGCAGGCACCAGCCAGCTTGCTACAACCATTGCCTATCCCTAAAGGTCCCTGGCAGGGCATCTCCGCAGATTTCATAATAGATCTGCCCCTCTCCCACAGTTTAGATGCGATCTTGACAGTTATAGACCAGTTCTCTAAAGAAGTGGAACTTATCCCCTACACCAAGCAGTGCTCAGCTCTGGATACTGCCTATCTATTTCTAAATCATGTGTGGAAGCTCCACGGTATTCCATGCTCCATAACTACCGACCATGGGCTCCAATTCTCTGCACAAGTAATGTAGGAAATCAATAAGGTCCTCAGCATAAACACTAAATTAAGCACCTTCTTCCACCCCCAAATAGATGGCCAGACAGAGGTCATTAATTGAGAAGTGGGGAAGTTCCTGAGGATCTTCTGCTTTGAAAAACAAGATGAATGGGCCAACTGGCTCACTATTGCCCAGTTTTCAATAAATAACAAACAAAGTGCTTCAATGAAAAAGACCCTGTTTGAAGTCATGAGGACGTACACACCTTGAATGGAAATTGAACCCACGTCCTCCTCCCTGAGAACTTTGCCGCTCTGGCAGCTCAGCAGTTCTCCTCCGATATTACGGCTACCCTGAATCAGGTTAAAGCCAACTTAAAAGCAGCTCAGGACTGCATGAAACATAACGCTGATCGGCATTGGCCTGATCCACCTCCTTATATGGTTGGCCAACTAGTTTGGCTATCCATGGAAAACCTCTGGCTCACACATGTTATGGTCACATGAGAGGACGGCCCCATCCTTTCTTTTCCTCCCATCCCCAACTCCCCAACTCTCATCCCTGACACCTCTGTCTTCAACGACGACCCCATGGAAACCTCCAGCTCCTCCACTCCTGCCCCGCCACACCTAACACATAGGTTACCAAAGATACCCCAGAAGGACGCCTAGAAACCCTTTACCCTGCCCTTCAATGCGCTAACCACCACACCTGGCACGTAGGTTACCAAAGATACCCTGGAAGGACATCTAGAAACCCTTTGCCCTACCCTTCAATGCGCAACAACCACAGCAAGACTGCACTGGACCTTCTTTCCTTGAACTTCTACTGACTCTGTTTCCATCACTTCCACACGGAGTTCCGGACATGCTGTTCCATTCCCATGATCTGCTTCCTTTGATCCTTTTGTCTCCTTCTGGTCACAGACCCCCATACCCCATGTAGTAGAACCCTCAACCCTGAAGGTTCCCACCCCTTGCCCTACCAGTATATATACTCGGGTACTTTCTCTCATATTCCCTAGCTAGTTCTACACCTACCAAGCCTAGTAATCTAGTCCACCTTCCATGCACCACCATATGCGTGAGGCCATTCAACCTAGCCAACGCTATCAAACTTTTGACCCTAGCCTTTCCCATAAGGTTATTAGGGAAGTACACCTCTTCGCCCAAGTCTGCAGAATGCACTTTGGCTTCATCTACAAGACTATGCTCAGCTTTGAGTGAGCGCTGCTAGGTTACTACGCAACCAGCATAACAACACAAGCTTCCTGCAAGCTGTGCGAGCGATAGCTTGGCCCATACAAGATCACCCGATTGGCCAGTCCAAATGCAGTTTTGCACCTCCCGCACTTGATGCGCATTCACCCCGTGGTCAACATGTCTTGCATTAAGTCATATTAAGAACGTCTGGATGGACAACCAATTGCCTGGCCCAGCCTGGTTACTGTTACTAAAGACTGCAATAATAAATGGGAGGTTGACTGTGTTGTTGACTGTTACGCTGGTTGTGTAATAACCTAGCAGCGCTCACTCGAAGTAGAGCGAAGTCTTATAGATGAAGCGATAAGGATGATTCCTAGTAGTGATGGCTAGACTAGGGTCAGAGTTCGATAGCGTCGGCTAGATTGGACAGTCTCACGCGTATTGGGATGCATGGAAGGGATACTAGATTACTATGCTGGGTAGGCAGAGAACTAGCTAGGGAACATGAGAGGAAGTACCCAACTTATATACTGGTGAGGCAAGGAGTGGGAACCTTCAGGGTTGAGGGTTCTACTAGATGGGGTGTGGGTGTCTGTGGCTAACAGGAGACAAAAGGATCAAAGGAAGCGGATTGTGGGAAATGGAACAACGATTCCGGAACTCTGTGTGAAGCGATGGAAACGGAGTCAGTAGAAGTACAAGAAGAGAAGAGTCTGGTGCAGCCTTGCTGCAGTTGCTGTTGCTACGGTGCTGCGCTTTGAAGGGCAAAGGGTTTCTAGGTGTCCTTCCTGGGTATCTTGGGTAGCCTTTGTGTCAAGCGTGGCGGGGCGGGAGTGGAGGAGTTGTGTTACAGTCACACGAGAGGACGGCCCCATCCTTTCTTTCCCTCCCGTCCCCGACTCCCCGACCCTCATTCCCGACATCTCCTTCCCCGATGATGACCCCATGGAAACCGCTAGTTCCTCCACTCCCGCTCCACCACGCCTGGCGTGTAGGTTACCCAAGATACCCAAGAGGGATGCCTAGAAACCCTCTACCCTTCCATGCGGAACACCGCAGCAAGGCTGTGCCGGACTCTTCTCTTCCTGTACTTCTACTGGCTCCATTTCCATCGCTTCCACATGGAGTCCCAGACTTGCCGTTCCATTTCCCATGATCCGCTTCCTTTGATCCTTTTGTCTCCTTTTGGCCACAGACACCCGCACCCCATCTAGTAGAACCCTCAACCCTGAAGGTTCCCACCCCTTGCCTCACCAGTATATAAGTCAGGTACTTTCTCTCGTGTTCCCTAGCTAGTTCTACGCATAACTCGTGTAGTAACCTAGTATCCTCTTCCATGCACCCCTCGCATGAGACCGTTCAATCTAGTCGACACTATCGACCCCTTGACCCTAGTATAGCTGCTGCTACTAGGAACTTACTCTTGACACTTCGTCTATAAGACTTTGCTCTACTTCGAGTGAGCGCTGCTAGGTTATTATGCAACCAGCGTAACAAAAGAACTAGCTGTCTTTCCTCCCTCTTCGCCATAAGAGTAGGAGACTACCCTCGGACCTTCCAAGCATACTACGACGCCTCTGGAACCTTAGGAAACGGTCTATGCATACTAGGACGCCTCTAGACCCCAGAACTGTTCACGCATACTGGACGCCTCTGAACCCTAAACCCTGATACCATTCACGCATACTACGACGCCTCTGAACCAACCATGTCTCAAAGGAGCTCACCCAGACGACAGGAAGAAAGACTCCACTCTCCCTCTTCCCTAGGACGACAATCCCCTCTAACCCGACCTCCCCGAAACCCTTCCCCCGAAAATGTTCCCTCGTATCGTTGACGACCACGAGTAGATGTTCCTGACATGGAAGATATACGGAGCACGGCTAGCTCCACGGAACCCTCTGCCCTATACGCCTCGGCAGAAACCCTTAACCCTGAACCCCGCGACTACTCCCGGTACGGAATATCTGTCGCATCTGTCGTTAGTGCCGCAGGCGCAGGAACCATAGTCCCAATGGACATATCCACTCCAGAAGAGCCAATTCAAGACCAACCTACCCCAGTAGATCCAGTCCAAGAGTACTTTAGAACGTACACCCCACTTGGCCCAGAAACCCCACACTTCCCTTCACCTCCACTTCCAGCCAAGGAACAAGGACGTCCTACCAGATGGACTTCAAAAAATGAAACGACCGCCGGAATCCCTGATGATTTCTCCGGCCAACCAGACGAGGCTCGATGGTGGAGTAACACCATGTGAGCATACTACGAGATCAATGACAAAGTTTTCTCCCCACAGCAGCAGGTGCTCATATTCCTTAACAAACTCAAAGATGCTCGAGGAAGACTCTTCGCGGAACCTCTGGTAGAAAAAGCCCTGGATGACGACGAAAGGAAACGACCATCCATCTCCTCCATCATCAAAGACTTCCTCACCACGTTCTCTCCCCACGACACCACCGCCCATGCCCGAATGAAACTTGGAAAACTCCGACAGAATTTACGTGACAAGGAGAACGGCTTCTCCGACTACATCACCAAATTCCAACTCCTTGCCTCTAAGACAGGCATCAAGGATCAAGTTACCCTGATCGACCAGCTCAACAACGGAATGGATCCTGAACTGGTCACGATGATCATCGCCACAGAACACCCTCCGACCACCCTTCACGGATGGATTGACAAGGCTAGTCAATTCCACACACAACAGTCCCGACTGGACTTGTACCGAACTGGAAGGACAGTACAACCCTTTCTCTCTGAAACTGCAGCGTACCCCGACAGAGAACCGGACGCTATGGACGTAGACACCATCAGAATCTCTCGCCAAAGGACGACCAAAGAACCTAAAAGGCTCTGCGAAGCGAAGAACCCAGACAAAATTACAACCCGAAAAGTTACCGTCGCTCCCATATTCGTGTCACATAAAAAGGCTATGTCACTAAGAATCCCCATATCCTTTTATGCCTTTCCCGGAGCAAAAATCATCGACACCAACGCACTAGTAGATTGCGGAGCCTCAGCAAACCTTATTGACCAGGCTCTAGTAGAGCAACACCACCTCAAAAAGGAACGACTCCCACGACCATTGGTGGCACAGAATGTGGATGGAACGATCAAACAAGGAGGAATGGCACGTCATAAAGTCCGAATTACTCTGCGGATCGGCAATGCTGAAGAAGAAAGAGACTTCACCGTAATAAACTGCGGAAAGGAGAACATGATCCTCGGACTCCCTTGGTTGAAGGAAAGAAACCCATCCATCGATTGGGCAAAAGGAACCGTTACTCTCCCTGATCAACCATACACCCAATGACATGATCACCCTGATGCCGTCGAACAATGATACCTTGTCCGCTATCTTGGGAAAGCACCGAATTCCCTCATCACTGATGAACTTCACGAAAAGGAATCCCTCTCCCCTCTGGAATGCGCAACCCAGATACGCAAGACCACGCTATCCACGGAATTGGCCATGGCAGCCAAGAAAGACAAAATAACACTCCCACCGCAATACGCAAACTTCGAAGGAGTTTTCAGAGAACCCAAGGATGGAGAACTCCCTCCCCACCGACCATTCGATCATGCAATCAACTTGGATAAGGACTTCATCCCAAAGATCGCCAAGATCTACCCTCTTAATCCTTTGGAGAAAAAGGCGTGCAAGGACTTTGTTGAAGAACACCTTGAATCGGGAAAGATCGTGCCATCTAAATCCCCCCAAGCATCCCCTTTCTTCTTTGTCCTGAAGAAAGATGGAGGACTTTGCCCCTGTCAGGATTACCAATACCTGAACTCCCACACGGTGAAGAACGCCTATCCCCTTCCCCTCATCTCCAACCTTGTCGATAAACTCCAAGGATCCACTCTCTTCACCAAGTTCGACGTCTGATGGGGATACAACAACGTCCGCATCAAAAAGGAAGACCAATGGAAGGCAGCCTTCATCACCCTGGAAGGGCTCTTCGAACCAACAGTCATGTTCTTCGGCATGTGCAACTCTCCCCTGACGTTCCAAGCCTTTATGAACCATATCTTCAGAGATTACCTTGCTGAAGGATGGTTAATCATCTACATGGATGACCTGATGGTCCACACCGACGACAACCTCGAATGACACCAGGAACTCGTTCAAATGGTCCTCAAACGTTTCCAGGAACACGGACTGTTCCTCAAACTCTCGAAATGTCAATTCGAGCAACACAAGGTAGAATTCCTTGGCATGGTTGTCTCCACCAACGAAATTTCAATGGACCCGGTAAAACTCTCCGCCATCAAAGAATGGAAAACCCCCTCTTCAGTCAAGGCAGTATGATCCTTCCTTGGTTTCTGCAACTTCTATCGCCACTTCATCCTGTTACAGTCACACGAGAAGACGGCCCCATCCTTTCTTTTCCTCCCGTCCCCAACTCCCCGACCCTCGTTCCCGACATCCCCTTTCCTGATGATGACCCCATGGAGACCTCTAGCTCCTCCATTCCCGTTCCACCACGCCTGGCGCACAGGCCACCCAAAATACCCAAGAGGGACACCTAGAAACCCTCTGCCCTTCCATGATGAACACCGCAACAAGGCTGCACCGGACTCTTCTCTTCCTGTACTCCTACTGACCCCATTTCCATCGCTTCCACACGGAGTTCCAGACTTGCCATTCCATTTCCCATGATCCGCTTCCTTTGATCCTTTAAGTCTCCTTTTGGCCATGGACACCTGCACCCCATCTAGTAGAACCCTCAACCCTGAAGGTTCCCACCCCTTGCCTCACCAGTATATAAGTCGGGTACTTTCTCCCATGTTCCCTAGCTAGTTCTACACATAACTCGTGTAGTAATCTAGTATCCTCTTCCACGCACACCTCATGTGAGACCATTCGATCTAGCTGACGCTATCGAACCCTTGACTCTATTCCAGCTGCTGCTACTAGGAACTCACTCTTGACGCTTCGTCTATAAGACTTTGCTCTACTTCGAGTGAGTGCTGCTAGGTTACTATGCAACCAGTGTAACACATCCCGGACTTCTCGGCGATAGTCAATCCACTCAACAACCTCACCCACAAAGGGAAAACGTGGGACTGGACGGCAGAGTGCGAGACGGCCTTCAGCACTCTCCAAAAGGCTTTTCTTTCCAGACTGGTACTAAAGATGCCGGATATAATGCAACCATTCTCCATCATGACGGACGCTTCTCTCACAGCAGCTGGCGGCATTCTTCTCCAAGCTGATGCAAATGGAGATCTTCACCCTTGCGCCTACTTCTCTGCGACCTTCGCTCCGGCCGAGCGAAACTACGACATTTATGACCGGGAACTTCTGGCAGTCATCAAGGCACTCGAGGTTTGGGCTCATTACCTCAAAGGGACCAGACGCGTGGTCACCGTCTTCACTGACCACAAAAACCTCACTTACTTCCGGGCCCCTCATAAACTCTCTTGTCGACAGGCACACTGGATGATGTTCCTCCAGGACTTCGACCTTCTCTTTGTCCACGTTCCCGGATCGAAGATGGCCCCAGCCAATGCACTCTCCCGGAAAGATGAGGTGGACACCTCGGACGATAATGCCGACGTCACCCTCCTTCCTGACCAATTATTCGTCCATGCTCTCGACACCTGTATTGTCGAGCACATCAAGGAAAACACGAAAATGGATCCCACTGCCCAGGATCTCGTCGGCACCCTTGCCTCTGGCTTCCTTCCCCTCCCCTGGACTCACAAGGAGGATTGGTTCTTTGATGAGACAAACCTTTATTATAAGGGTCGTCTCTATATTCCACCCGAGCCACGCCACGATCTGGTCCAATCGGTCCACGAGTTGGCTGCAGGCGGACATGGCAGTATCTTCCGCACTCTTCAGCTTCTCCAACGGGACTACTGGTGGCCTGGCATGGGAGTGTTTATCCGACACTTTGTTAATGGCTACACCACCTGCCAGCAAAACAAGGTCAACACCCATCCCACGGTGCCACCCCTCTCCCCGCTCACCACCACTGCCACCTGTCCCTTCCAGCAACTCTCCATCGACCTCATCACGGGGCTCCCACCTTCTGACGGTTTTGATTCCATCATGGTCGTGGTAGACCATGGGCTTTCGAAGGGGGTAATTTTCACCCCTTGCCACAAAACACTCGATGCAGCTGGCCTTGCTGCTCTCTTTTTCGATAAAATCTTCCCTCAATTCAGCCTCCACAACCGCCTCATCTCCGATCACGGTCCACAGTTCGCCTCTGCATTTGCTAGGGAACTCGCCCAACTCCTCCAATACGATGTAGCACTCTCCTCAGCTTATCACCCGCAAACTGATGGAGAAACAGAATGGGCAAACCAAGAACTAGAAATGTACCTTCGGATCTTTTGCGAAGGACATCCGGAACGATGGGCTTCCCTCCTCCCGATGGCGGAATTCCACCATAATTCCTCCATCCATTCTTCCACCCAGAAAACGCCACTCTCCCTAATCCTCGGGTATGAATCCTGCACATACCCCCCTCTCGGCAAAACCTTCCTCCCAGCCCTGGAAACCCAGCTGGAACTTCTCTCCACAGCACGCACGGAAGCAATCACGGCCCATGAATGGTCACAACAAATCATGAAGGAACGAATCTTTCCACGACTCCCAAAATGGAAAGTAGGCGACAAGGTCTGGCTTGACAACAGAAACCTACGGATCAATTACGCCTCTCGGAAACTGGCACCCCGACGGGAAGGACCTTTTGAAATTGCCCAAGTCCTTTCCCCCATAGCATTCCGCCTTTGCCTCCCCGCCGGATGGAAGATTCACAATGTCTTCCATGCTTCCCTTCTCTCCCCGTTCAAGGAAACAAATGAGCATGGCCCCAACTTCCATAACCCTCCACCCGACCTCATCGACGGAGATGAAGAGTATGAAATAGAAGCCATCCTGGCACACCGTGGACCTCGCAACCGGAGACAATACCTCGTCTCATGGAAGGGCTACTCCACAGCAGAAAACACATGGGAACCTGCGGGCAACCTTCGCCATGCCGCAGCAGAACTCCGTGACTACCAGAAACAGCACCCTCAAGATTTCCTGAATGCTTAAAAGGATTGAATGCACTGAGGTTGTTTTCAGCAACAAACGACCAACCTGCCATGTCCTCCTATGCTTTCACTCGCCACATCCCTCAACGCCCCTTCTCCTGCCGCATCTGTCATGGCACCGACCACACTATGACCTGGTGTCCCTGCTATTTCTGCCCCCGCTGCTGTTGCAACGCCCCGGGCCACTCCTTCCCTCACTGCCCACTGCAAAACCAGAAAAATCCCATGGCTTACCCATTCACGTTCATTCCTCCCATTCCGAAACCCACCCCAGACAGGTCTGAGTTTGCTCTAGTAGAGCAAGTCTATGAGGAGGGTAATGTTACAGTCACACGAGAGGACAGCCCCATCCTTTCTTTCCCTCCCGTCCCCAACTCCCTGACCCTCATTCCCGACATCTCCTTCCCTGATGATGACCCCATGGAGACCGCTAGTTCCTCCACTCCCGCTCCACCACGCCTGGCACGTAGGTTACCCAAGATACCCAAGAGGGATGCCTAGAAACCCTCTACCCTTCCATGCGGAACGTCGCAGCAAGGCTGCGCCGGACTCTTCTCTTCCTGTACTTCTACTGGCTCCGTTTCCGTCACTTCCACACAGAGTCCCAGACTTGCCGTTCCATTTCCCATGATCCACTTCCTTTGATCCTTTTGTTCTAGTAGAACCCTCAACCCTGAAGGTTCCCACCCCTTGCCTCACCAGTATATAAGTCGGGTACTTTCTCTCGTGTTCCCTAGCTAGTTCTACGCATAACTCATGTAGTAACCTAGTATCCTCTTCCACGCACCCCTCGCGTGAGACCGTTCAATCTAGTCGACACTATCGACCCCTTGACCCTAGTATAGCCGCCGCTACTAGGAACTTACTCTTGACACTTCGTCTATAAGACTTCGCTCTACTTCAAGTGAGCGCTGCTAGGTTATTACGCAACCAGCGTAACAAGTTGGAGGTCTCCATGGGGTCGTCGTTAAGAGAGGGAGTGTTGGGGATGGGAGGAAAAGAAAGGATGGGGCCGTCCTCTCGTGTGACTGTAACATTACCCTCCTCGTAGATTTGCTCTACCAAAGCAAACTCAGACCTGTCCGGGATGGGTTTCGGAATGGGAGGAATGAAAGTGAAGGGGTAAGCCATGGGATTTTTCTGATTTTGTAGAGGGCAACGAGGAAAGGAGTGGCCCGGAGCGTTGCGGCAGCAGCGTGGGCAGAAGTAACAGGGGCACCAGGTCATAGTGTGGTCGGTGCTGTGGCAGATGCGGCAGGAGAAGGGGTGTTGAGGGATGTGGTGAGAGAATGCGTAGGAGGACATGCTGGTTTGTTCGTTGCATCAGAAAACAACCTTAGTGCATTCAGTCCTTTGAAGCATTCAGGAAATCTCGAGGATGCCATTTTTGGTAATCACAGAGTTCCACTGCAGCATGGCGAAGGTTGCCCACAGGTTCCCATGTGTTTTCTGCTGCGGAATAACCCTTCCAGAAGACCAGATATTGTCTCCGGTTGCGTGATCTGCGGTGTGCCAGGATGGCTTCTATTTCATATTCCTCATCCCCATCGATGAGGTCAGGCGGAGGGTTATGGAAATTGGGGCCATGCTCGTTCGTTTCCCGGAATGAGGAGAGAAGGGAAGCGTGGAAGACATCATGAATCTTTCATCCAGCGGGGAGGTGAAGGCGGAACGCTACTAGGGAAAGGACTTGGGAGATTTCAAATGGTCCTTCCCATCGGGGTGCCAGTTTCCACGAGGTGTAATTGATCCGCAAGTTCCGGTTGTCAAGCCAGACCCTGTCGCCTACTTTCCATTTGGGAAGTCATGGGAGGATTCGTTCCTTCATGATTTGTTGCGACCGTTCATGGGCCGCGATTGCTTCCATGCGTGCTGAGGAGAGGAGTTCCAGCCGTGTTTCCAAGGCGGGGAGAAAGGTTTTGCCGAGGGGGGGGTATGCTCAGGGTTCATACCCGAGGATCAGGGAGAATGGCATTTTCTGAGTGGAAGAATGGATGGAAGAGTTATGATGGAATTCCACCATCGGGAGGAGGGATGCCCATCGTTCCAGGTGTCCTTCGCAAAAGATCCGAAGGTACATCTCAAGTTCTTGGTTTG
>JBBPLT010000679.1:0-15201 GCA_038089955.1 Strobilomyces dryophilus | reverse complement strand
CTCAACAACCCTCTCAGAGGTTAGATAGGCCTGTCAGAACATGTATCACAATGACACAAATTTTGCCGTTGGTAGTCATGATAAACTGAGTTAATCGTTGATCAAACTGTCACCAATTTCCTGATGTACCACGAGGACAGCGTACGCCAGGCATATATGGTAATTTTTTTCCAGGTCGTCGCCACTGACTCCGAAGTAGCTGATTCGAGACATTGAGTGGGTGCACAGGTGTTCTCCGCGTGCTTTCATGAGATGTACGATTCTAAAATAATCAACTCGCTTCCTGCCGCTGCCTTTTCCTGCATGAACGCAACGTCCGGAAAACTTGAAGGCAACGTCGTCAGGAATAGTACGAGCGCGATTGCAATGGGCAGCACCCCAGATAAACTTGGACGTCGCCGATTCTAGGTCCCATAGCTCGTTGTTATCCCTCCGACTGACCTGTTCTGCAGAACGACCGTATTCAGTCCCCCACCTCGGGCGCGAGAGCGACGACACCGTTTCACATCCAGGGACACACCCTTCATGACGGACTTGGCTGTCCCATGTCACGTAGTCCCTTGTATTTACTCTCGCGTGATTGTATCAGCAACCTGTGTGTAAATTCATTATATGGCACTGCTACAGTCATGCAGAGCTGAAATCACTGCCACGTTATCACCCACTCTGGCAGTGTTTTGCCCACCGACTCATATGTATGCTATGGCTTCCTTTCTAGAGAAGTCGTCAAACGGAATGGCAACCGTTCTGATGAGCGTGGCAAAAACGACGTCCATTCGATTCTGGCTGCGCTATATGAGTATGAAGCCAGTCTACCAGGCGTTTCATCACTCGACTAGCACACAAGAAGCTCCTTCTCACCCAATCCAGCCTTGCTCCTGGCAGAATTGCGTTGATTCAAAGCGACTCCGCACGCCTCTCCGTAATATTCGTGAAATGAGTGTTCCGAAAGATTCTCGAATTGAATTGAAGATCGTCATCTGTCACGCTCACCGTGCCGCCCGAACAAGACCTCGAACAACAACTCTAGATCGTGTTGTCGAGGAATCGTGATTCTCGTGTGTGGGACCAACCGAACATCAGACTTACAGTACTTGTGCCATGACCATCCCCGCAGCATCGATAATGGCGTTCACACCCGATCAGACGATCCAGTATTTCCCAAGTGATACTCAATTTTGAGACAGTCAAAATCCTAGGTCACGCACAGGCGAGTATGCTAAAGCAATAGCAAAACGCTATGCCACCCAAGTCATAAAGATCGTACACAGAAAGCATCAGTGGATGGAACGAGAGCCGTCCACAAAAAATGACAGGGTGACCATAAATTGCCTGTAGTCTGAAAGGTCAGAGTCGAAGTTCGCTCACGAGAAGGTAGAGTAAATGGAGAATGCAATGCAGAAAGACATACACAAACTTGGAACACGACTGAGCGAGGCACTGTTTGACTGAGTTGATGACGGCGTCATGAAACTTGGAACGGTGGATGGGCGAGAAGTCGTTTGACTCAGTGGGGTCGTAGCTGACGATCGGGACGTGGTTTTCTGGGAAGAGCCATCAGAGGCACCGGAATTGAACTTTGTTGAGAGGGCGAAGTCAGGTGTGGGCATGACTGAGGAAGTCGAACCAGAATTGAGCTTTGCCGGGGAGGGGGTCGGCGTGACTGAGGAAGCCGAACTTGGCAGAGTCGTTGTCAGGACAGAGGACAAAGTCACGGAGGTGGATGATGAGGAATCTTTAATGATCGTGAACCATGGACTTGTGTTACTGAAATCATTAAACACTGACGATAGCTTATCATGGCACGTCGCGCAGTACTACTTACAGACAACGATATAATGTGGCATTCACGACACTAACTCTAGTAGACACAAGCACGCAGCACGCATTGTGGCTAGGCGTTGGGAAGGGCCAGACCCAAGGAACCAGGGGCAGCACCCCGTGCTGATGGATGCAGACTGGGCGCACGCCAGTGTTGGAATGCGCAAGCGTGCGCGCCGCCGACCACGTACTAACGCGCTACCCGACCGTACCATGCGGTACCGGACGCCATCCCATACGACGCACATTCAACCGATAAAATTTCCTTGATACGCGCTTTCTCGGATACGATACATTCTACCGTCCCTATCCTTCTTTCTAGTTTCTTCTTATAGTTAGTTTGTATTCGCGCATACTTAAACGCACCGTTTTCGTAGTCGTCACCTCAGTCCGTTTGCCCCGCATATGACTGAGCGTCCGTCATAGCCTTTTAACAGCCAGAACCCCTGACACCGCTCGAAGGACTCCGCCTTGGCCTAGGTCCTACCCCCCCTACCACAGCGTGGGTCCAAGTTGTCTGCGCCGATCTTACGAGGCCGAGATGATCCAAGAGGACGACATCGCCCAGGTCGAGGTTGGAGTCGGGGAGGAACCCGAACCTGAACAAGAGGACGGCCTTGTCGCAGCTCGGCGGCTACTTCCCCTCTTCAGTGCTGCCGAAACAACACCTCTCGCAGTGCGGCCCCCGGGTTCAGAGGTGAACTGAGCTGGCCGCCGTCATTCCCCGGCGTCTCTAGAGGCGCGAGCGCACCGAATCGTCTGCGATTCCTCCAACGTCTCCTTTGACCGGTACCCTTTTCGTCGCTTCGACCGATCATCCTCGAATCTCATGTCCATCTGCGGTAGGCACCTCTCGGAAGAAGAAATAGTCCGTCGAGTCCGAAATGGCACTGTAATATGAGGAGACTCGCATGAGAGTTTGACAGGTCGCTGTCAGACACTCGCCTTCGAATGCCTGTCTTGACGTCTGCGCGCCAATGAGTCGTCGTCCAGACCGCCTCAGGAGATTACTATGATCCCTCGTTCATCAGAATTGTCCACGAGACAAGCAAAGCGGATGGCCAGAGCAGCGGAGTGGAGGGAACGATCAAGAACTCTGAAAGAGGACCGATTTCGGGTCAATAGGGAATCCGCCAAGTCGACCTCTCTGATGCTGACGTCAGTCGGCGTTGCATTGTTCGCGTTGACGCATGCTGACGCTCGACGAAGGGGTCCCCCGAAGCAAACGCAGCACCCGGAAAGCCACGTCCCTTCGACTCGCTCTGCAGACATTACTCAGACGGTAGACCTTCGCGTCCTCGATCCAAGGGAACGAGAAATCGAGAAGAAACGAGCCTACAACCATGTCGTAAAATACCGTCGGGAAGATGACGACGCAGTTTATCTTGGGATCTCATCGATTGTCCCCAAAAACTCTTTCTCGTCGTCCTTCCACACCTGCCCGTCTTCGACGTGATGCGATCGTGCATAAGTGGACGGTATGCGCTCCCCACTAGTGTCCTGCTGACGAGCAACGAACGCGGGATTCTGAAGTACTTGTGCGACCGGACAGGCAGGCCTGATGGCGGGGGTGAGGCTGCATGTCGATCTAGAGTAGAACAAGGACGTGGTGCAGTTGGCGATAACGGAAATATCGACTATAGAAGGCGAGGTGTACATGCTGGCTAATCAGTATAACATCCCTCAGGCTTGCCAGTGGCAAATGTAGCTGACTCGGTTGGAAGTGATCGACACGGCAGAACGCCATGAATTCATCGCAGGTATCAGCTGCCACCTTCTGGCACACGTTTCAGCGTCGCTCATTGGATGCAGCACTTACGGCCATTGGTCGAGGGCGAATTGATAAGCATCAGCGCCAAGGCACGAGGCGGTCCTGCAATGTACGAATCGATAAGACACGTGGTGATGGGCGACTTGATAGAAAAGCGTACACAGAGCGGACGTCCACGCGTTCATCGTTCCCACTGATCTGACACCTCGACTAGACATGTCGTCCTACGCATGCCTGCAGAGAAGAGACGGTGAGCGTTGGATGAGACGATCAAATCGACGACACTGACGAGACAAGGGCCGACTCGGACAGAGGACAGATCTACCTCGCGGATTCGACCCCAGACGATCCTAACGGGCGTCCAAGCGCCGAGTGGACAAAGTTCTTCTAGTATAATTCACCGAAGGAGAAAAGGACCAGTCAACATCCAATGTCCGGATTCCGTACACTGCTTTGCATTCCTGGCTGGCGGGGAGCATCTCGTGGGCGGGGACGGAGGTGGGAAAATTCGGTATTGGTGGGTGGAGGACGGCAGCGAGGTGGGTGAACCGATCAAGGCGGGAGGACCTGTCACCTCCATCGCGGTGTCGCGAGACGGCGGATGGATCGCATCTGGGACGCTTTTTGGCAAGGTGCAGCTGTGGAACGCCGAGACGCGTGAGAAAGTGCGAGAGATTGAAGGACACTGCGGTGAGGTCGTTGCAGTGGACATCTCGCCCGACGGGACAAAGATCGCAAGCGGATCGGGCAAGACTGTCTGTGTCTGGTCGCTCTCGACCGGCGCGCGGCTCCTCGGACCATGGAAACACGCACACTATGTCGCCGCTGCCAAGTTTTCGCCCGACGGTCGTCTCGTTGCCACCGCCACATGGGAACGCCACTCTGTCTGCGTCTACGACAAAGATGGCCGCTGTCTCTTCGATGTCTCAATCCAAGTCAGCTCATATCACAACAGTGCCCTCGCCTGGTCCACGGATGGGAAGCAACTCTTCGCGTTGTCTTGTGACGGTCTCATCCACGTTCTCAACGTCGCTACGGGCAACACGATCTTGATGTGGGCCACTCACGGCACGATTGGTTTTCCATGCATCGCTCTGGCCAGCAACGGCAAGCTCATCGCCGCCACAGCTGGTTCATTACTCGCTTTCTGGGACACTACCACGCATTTGCAGATCGGCTCCAACATCCGGCTCAACCATCAGCCCAACTTTCTTGCTATATCGGACCACTATGACCTCGCAACCTGCTCGATGAATGAGATTTCCATCCGCAACTTGGCCGATATACTTCCTTTGTCGTACTTGGTCGACGTGAGTGTATTTCATTGGATCATCCAGTCATGTTTGACTGCTTTGCCCTAGGAACGCGACGGAGCGAAACACCGACTTTCTGAAGCCAAACAAGTGACACACGGAGAGGGGGACAATGGGTCCATACATGCGCAGGAGGGGGCAGGTACGTCCGAGTCACTCTCATTCGTGCTTCGAATCATTCACTTCTTCCAGGCGACGACGGTGCATCCTCCGAAAAACTCATCGAACAACTCCGCCGCGAACTCGTCGACACTCGGCGTGCCGCTGAGAAGAAAAACCAATTGCTGCTACGAGCGAGTACGTTTCTTGCCTTGCCCCCTCCCCTCACGTTCCGTTGATGACCACCCCGTCAGGCGACGAAATCACGCAGCTCAAGCGAGAGATCGTAGAAAAGCAGGAAAAGTACGAGAAGGAAACAGAGGCGTTGCAATCCAAATTCGAGCAGTGGCGCAGTTCTGCTCGACTTGCAGCCGATGAGCAACACAGATTGCTACGTACGTTTCCTGCCGCGGTCGTTCATACACCCTTCATGACCGTGTTCGTCAGACGACGAAATTGCGCAGCTGAAACTAACCAACCAAATGCTTCAATCCGTCGTCCATGTGCACGAACAAATGCATCAATGTGAAGTTCTGTACTCTAAAGACCAAATAATCGACGCTACCGCTCTTCTTCTCGAGATAGCAAACATTTCCAGCGGGCATATCGATGGCAACAAATTTCTCTCCGACTGGCTTACTGGTGCGTCTCATTGTGTGGTTTGAATGAACAACCTAATCCAATCCATCAGAATGCACGAACAAATGCATTTGGACTCTTGAAAAAAAAGGTGACAATGCTTTGAACGCGGGTAAACTGGAGGAGACAACCACAGCTTACGCTGCTGCGCTGTCGCTCAATTTTTGCTCTCCGCATGTACTTGCCAAGTGGGCACGCGCAGCCCTGACCAACAGCCCGGTGCACGAAGTCCTGCGTACCGGTGTCGAGGTATACACGTCGTGGCCACTTGAATACAGACCCTGACCCTTGGTTTAGTTCAAGGTGTCGAGATTTGCCATGTACAGCACTGTTTGCAACGCTCTCGAAGAGGCCAGTCGCCTCTCAGAGGCGATAGAGGGATTCCGGCAGATGCAGATGGATCTACGAGATACTGGGACCAGTGAGTGGACGCAGTGGGAGCATGGTAGGTGGCTTTGGTAGCGTTGTCATTAAACCATGTCATCTCCCTTTCCCAGACTTTCGAGAACATTGCGCTGAACATCTCGTGAACCTTGGTGACATCGCAAGGGATGGAAAGAAACACGACGAGGCGATCCGACATTATTCGGAGGCAATGTCGCTCGAGCCTACGAACCTCGGCGAAATCCTTCTCAAGCACGCGAATGAGGTTTGGACCACAGTACATGCAATGTCAAACGTGTGTTACTGATTCACGGCGTCAGCTCATTGAACTCCACCCGTCATCGCACAAAGGGTTCGAAGAAAAGCATGCTGCGTTACATGGCTTGGGTCGTTACAGTGAGGCGTTCAAGGCATTCAAAATGATGCTGTCGATATTTGAGAAATCGCGTGATCCGAAAATACGCGGTACATACTTCTCTTTTTCCACATTCAGCCGTCCTGAAATCCTCTAAATAGAGCTCCACCGTCATTAATTATATCGATGCAACTTCTGCGGTTCGAAACGAGGTCGAGGAGGCCATCCGCCACTTGCCGACGGTGCTTATTGACACCGAAACGGGTCGCCTATTCAACAAGAAACGGCAAGCAGCTGCTTTCATGGAGTGACCCTACTCGCGTGGACCGGACTTTCAGGCAGTCATCACAGTTACCTTCCAGCCAGTCTGACTGTCTACAACGAAATCATGCCGCCACATGTCCCTGCCCCCATCGAGGCACCCGAGATGGATCGCATGGTCTCGTCATTGCGCTCATCCATCCTTGACCTCTCCCTCGTTGTCGACCTGTACCAACGACTCTACGACCTCCCACCATTGTCACTCTCGGCTGGTCGCCTGAGACTCCCCGGGATAGTCTTCAAGCTCGATGGGCTTTCTCCTCTGGAAGAATCTGATGTTGGTCATGTGTACCATGCGACGACGCCCCTGCTCGGGGACATCGAGATCGGAACGACGACAGACCTCTCAGGGACGAGAGGCCTGCGTCTGATCCATCCGTGGATCGCACCTCTCGTCGATCGGGACTTTTCGTGCGGCGAGGTGCTGTTCGATCTGCAGGTGCGGGCGCTTCGGTTGCTAGTTCGGCTGCGGCAGCCATTTGGTGGGCTGTTGCTCGCACTGTCTGGGCGCAAACAGTACAGACGGGTCGCGACGGACAGCTTGATCGTCGTTCGGGTTCGGGAGGAGGCGCCGTTGAGCGAACTAACAGAGGCCGTGCAAACAGTTTACATACAGTAGATGTACTAGATTCTTCGATGCTATTCGTACGATACTGATTTACGATTACCATGCCTCTAGCAGGTATCATTCGTCGGTCGATATGATATTGCGCTTCCAGGGGCCGCGTTGCTTTGGGCTACTGACTCCAGCAATTCACTATACGTTGTATGGGTCGCAACAAGGAGAAGCACAAAGCGTTCATGCCTCCAAGTTGCCAGCAAGAAGCACGCGTACGTGAGACTCTGGCGCATTTTGAGCACAACGTGGCTTGCAACCCCGTCATTTCTCGTGTTCCGTCCTCGTCGAAGGCGATCAAGTGCGTTTATTTCAATGGGGTCCCTCTGTTACCGTTGTGAGCCAGGTTTTGCCCTCATAGAACATGTTGGAGAAGTCGAAAGCGCTGGCGACTGACTCGCAGCGTCCTCCCAGCTCCACGTGGGAGACAGTGCAAAGTGTAACTGCGATACTGAGGCTGCGTCTGGAGCCGGAAGTTGATTCTCTCGACCTAGTGGACTCTCTCGACCGCGTACGTTTATACTAGCACAATGTAATGGGGAGTTTGTGCGTCTCGTCATGTCTATGAAGCGATTAAATTCAAGTGTCCTTATGTCTATTACCTCGTTCGAACTCGTTCCGGTTGTATCGCACGCATGGGGAACTGCATGCTCAAGAGCGAGTAGGCTCGATCCAAAGCCCCCACCGTTTCGCGTGAAATTATGCCGGCGTGCGATCGTCTGCGGTCGACAGCGCGTTACGCTCGTTTTCGATTTCGTTTCTAGAGGAGTCTGTTGATGGCCACTGCCCGCCTATTCGACGCTGTGGAAAACACGTACGTACAAGTGACTCATCACCCATCCCACCGCAGGAGTGATCTAGTCGGAACGTATCTTGTCGTCCTTGAGCTTCTTCCCCGTCAAGTTCTTGCGTTCGTGGGCCATTTGCTTGCGTCACAGCGCGATCTCGGACTCGGTGAGCAGTTTCTTGTGGGACAAGTCTGCTACGGGGTTGTGGCCGAACTAGAGTTGGCGAAAGGGACGAAAGGGTACCGACAGAGGGAGACGCTGGGGCGATTTGAACACACTAACGAGAACGGTTCGACGGTACGTCATCGACCGAGTAGGCTACCCACCACACCCTTGGATTCGATACCTGTGAAAGGAGGGCTGTGAGCCACAGCAGACGACGGTTCTGTGGACTCGCGACGGCGAGAACTCGTCGCTCACGGCGGTTGCGCGAGGTGACATGATATTTCGAAACGTCGGATTTCTCCGTTGCCGGGACGGAGCGCATCCTGGAACGATCCCCTGGCAGCCAACGATACGTCGCACTGAAAATAGGGCTTCAAGGACATCCGTCTGCATCAGGAAGACTCATAGGGCAAGAACGGCCTGCTTCTAAACTCGACGTTCGTCGACACGGACCTGGGAAGCGATGATCTGCATGTCCTGACTATCACTCTCGAAGAGTCGCAGTAGATTCCGAATTGACGCTGTCGACCCCACCGCCAAGCCTGCCAGTAACACGTCCTACTGGGACACACGGTCACCTGAATGCTTGAGATCCGAGTGGGAGCGTCGGCCATGTCAAGGAAACCCAGTGGTATTGATCGTGAACAGTGGTCGACGGCGGTCGGGGTTTGAAAATGATGGAATTCAACGGTTCAAGATCAAGCTCAAGTTGCCTCATATACTCGGTCCAAACGAATTCTTCAGCAGAGCGGCGTTCCCCAGCGGCGAACTGAACCAGCCGCCCTCGCGGTGTGGCGCCTCCAGAGGTGCGACAAACGCTAGATCGATGTCCCCTGTGGCTCAGCGTTTGCAGACATCGAAGATGACGACGATGACGACGCCGACGAGGTGGCAGGTTGCTCCGTCCGTCAAGCCATCCTCGCCAGCGTGGTCGACTCCTACGTCTCGGTCGGTGCCTCCGTCCCTCTCGCTGATCCACGAGCCTCACTTCCGCTCCGTGGCAGAATTGACCCGCAGGAAGAAGTGACTCACTGGGTCCGAAATTGCGCTGCGGCGAGGAAACCGCGCGCAAGCGCAAGAACATGACGGACATGGAGCTCGAGGACGAAAAGGTGAGTTGACCTATCTGGCTGCTGCATAGTAGTCTCGGATGTCGGTTGGCGTTACCTCGTTCGCATGCACGGAGGCTGACTCTCGATGAGAAGGTCCCCCGAAGTACATGCAGCAGCCGGAAAGCCTTTCATCTCGCTCTGTAACTCACACTACTTACAGGGTAGACTTTCGCATCGTCGATCCAAGGTATCAAGAAGTCGATCAGAAACATGCCTACGGCTACGTCGTGAAATGCTGTCGCGAAGGTAACGACGACGCTGTTGTCTCGGGATCTCATCAATTCCAGAAAATTGTCACCAAAACTCTTCGTTGTCCTTCTGCATCTACCAGTCTTCGACCTCATGCGATTGTGAGTAGACAGCATGCGGTCCCCACTCGTATCGTGCACTCAACCTGCGGACGAGCAATGAACGCTTCTGACCATAAGACCTCGGGGTGTGGGGATGGCGGGGGTGAGACTTTAGGTTGGTAGAGGACGCCAATGACACGGCGGGGTGGGCGACTCGGGGGGTGTTGGATAAGCGTGATCGTAGAGATGATGTGTCCACTCTATAGAAGATGATCGGCGTGTACTCGACCCCTGGTGGCTACCGTGGCGTACTAACGAGCACAACCGCGTGCGCCCATGGGTTGACCCTGCGAGCGAGAATACATCGCCCCTCCCGGGCTCGTACCGATCGCGACGATCGAAACCGAAGGGTGGTGGGGGTGCCCCCGCGCGCGCGACGTGATCGGCGTATACTTGTAGTGCTGGCTAATCAGTCTCTGTGCGGGTAGGCTGTCATTTTGCACGAGTGTGAGTCCCTGGGCCCACATACGAGCCTGGACGGCCTACGAGCACCATGAGCCCGCGACGATACAGACGCACTACCAGCTCAGGTTCCGGTGTCGCTCATTGGTTGCAGCGGCATCGCATCCTTGAGCATTTCCGGCCATCGGTCAAAGGCGAATTGGTCAGACACCAAGGCACGAGGCGACCCTGTCATGTTGCATCGATAAGGCACGTGGTGACTTCAAACATTTAAAGGTCTACACAGAGCGGACGTCCACGCGTCCATCATTCCACTGATCTGGCACCTGGACCAGACATGTCGTCAAATGCGCGCCTGCAGAGGAAAGACGGTGAGCGGCGGACGAGACGACCAAATGAACGACACTGACGAGACAAGAGCCGACTCGAACAGAGGACAGACCTGCCTGGCTGACTCGACCCCAGACAATCCTGACGGGGGTCGATGCGCTGAGTGGACAGAGTTTCTCTTCTAGTACGATTCACCGAACGAGAAAAGGACCAGTCGACATCCAATCCGTGTGCTGCGTCGCGTTCCTGGCTAACGGGGAGCACCTCGTGAGCGGGGAAGGCGGGAAGGTTCGGTGTTGGCGGGTGGAGGGTGGCAGTGAGGTGGGTGTGCCGATGGACGCAGGGAGTCGGGTCACCTCAGTCGCGGTGTCGCAAGATGGGAGATGGGTCGTGGCCGGGACGTACAGCGGCAAGGTGCAGCTGTGGGATGCCGAGACGCGTGAGAGAGAGCTAGAGATCGAAGGACACCGCGATTGGGTCTGTGCGGTCGATGTCTCGCCCGACGGGACCAAGATCGCAAGTGGGTCGCACGACGAGACTGTCTGCGTCTGGTCGCTCTCGGTCGGCGCGCGGCTCCTCGGACCATGGAAACACTACAATCCAGTCGCCGCTGTCAAGTTTTCGCCCGGTGGTCGCCTCCTCGCTACCGCCACTTGGTCCTGTGAGTCTGTTCGCGTCTACGACGAAGGCGGCCACTGTCTCTTCGACGTCCCGATCCAAGTCATCTCGTTTCGAAACAATGCCCTCGCCTGGGGCACGGATGGGAAGCAACTCTTCGCGTTGTCTCGCGATGGGCTCATTCACGCTCTCGACATCGCCACGAGTAAGACGATTTCGAAGTGGGCCATTCACACCACGAGTGGTCGTCCATCCATCGCTCTGGCCAACAACGGCAGGTTCATCGCTGCCACTGCTGGTTCGTCGCTCTCTTTCTGGGACACTACCACGCATCAGCAGATCGGCTCCAGCATCCAGCTCAGCCATCTGGTCGAGTCTCTTGCTATATCGGACAACTACGACCTTGCGGCTGGTGGGGGAACGGCGATTTCCCTGCGCAACTTAGCCGATTTACTTCCTTCGTCGTACTTGGTCGACGTGAGTGAACTTCTTCGGTTCGTTTGGTGGTCTTTAACTGTGTTCCGTCAGACACGCGACGCAGAAAAACTCAACGTCCAGCTTCCCGCAACCCTGGAAGAGACATGCGAAGAGAAAGACACGCATGCACAGGGAAAGAAATGTACGTTCAAATTCATCTCATTCGTATGCGGCATTCATGTCTCTCAGGCGACAGCAGTGGATCCTCGGAAAGAATTATCGAACAACTGCAATGCGCGCTAGGTGACGAAAACGTGCGGCTCAGAGAAACCAACGAGAAGCTTCGCAGCGACCTCGCCGAGCAGAAGGCTTTGTGCGAGTCGCTTCGTACATCGCAAATCAGCGCAAGTACGTTCATCGCCACCGTCGCGCACACTCTGTCGACCACTCTATTCATTAGACGACGAGATTGTGCAGCTCAAACGAGCCAACAAGGAACTCAGATGCCACATCCACGCACGCGAACAAATGCGTCGATGCGAAGCCATGGATGCTGCAAAGCATCTTCTTGAGATGGACGACACTCAGGGTGAGCACATAAGAAACAACAAATTCCTCTCCGATTGGCTTGCGGGTAAGTCTCGTCTTGTTTCTCGATCTGGAATCTAATACCATCTATCAGAATCTACCAGCCAATGTATCGGGACTCTGGAAAAAATTGGTGATGACGCGTCGAGCGCTGGAACACTTGAGGAGACTGTTACAGCCTATGCCACTGCGCTGTCGCTCAATTTTCCCCCTCCGCACGTACTTGCGAAATGGGCACGCGCAGCCCTGACTAACAGCCCGGTGCACGACGTCCTGCGTACCGGTGTCAAGGTATACTTGCCGCGTCTGCTTGAATAACAGACTCTGACCTTTGGTTTAGTTCAAGGTGTCGGAATTTGCCGTGTACCGTACTGTTTGCGATGCGCTCGAAGAGGCCGGTCGCCTCTCAGAGGCGATAGAGGCATTCCGGCTGATGCAGAAGGATCTACGAGATACTGGAACCAATGAGTGGACACATTGGGAGCATGGTAGGTGGCTTTGGTAGCATTGTCAGTAGAGTCATGTCATCCCCCATTCCCAGACTTTCGAGAACGCTCCAGCGAAAAACTGGTTAACCTCGGTGACATCGCAAAGGATGGAAAAAAGCATGACGAGGCGCTTCGACATTATTCGGATGCGATATCACTCGAGCCTACGAATCTCAACGAAATCCTTCTAAAGTATGCGAATGAGGTTTGGACCACAGTACCAGAAATGTCGAACATGACTGATTCATCGCGTCAGCTCATCGAGCTCTATCCGTTATCGCACGAAGGATTCGAAGAAAAGCATACTGCATTACATGGCTTGGGTCGCTACAGCGAGGCATTCGTGGCATTCAAGGCTATGATGTCGATATTCGAGCGATCACGCGATCCGAAAATACGTGGTGAATACTTCTCTTTTCCCACATTCATCTCTCCTCAAACGCTGCAAATAGAGCTTCATCGTCATTATATCGATGCAACTTCTGCGATTCGAAATGCGGTCGAGGAGGCCATCCGCCACTTGCCGACGGTGCTCATCGACACCGACACCGGTCATCTATTCAACAAGAAACGGCAAGCGACTGCTTTTACGGAGTTGCCAATCTATGACGAGCTCCGTTCGTCGATGACGAAAGCTCTTGACCGTCGTCGTATTCAAACAGAAGTGACTAGTTTTTATCGCTACGTCATGTTCTCCCACAAGTGGCAACCAGACGAGCCCACGTTCCAACAAGCCGAAAATGACTCGGTCTACCGCTTGCCGTCATCTCCGACGTTCGACAAACTGCGGAATTTCTGCAAGCTCGTGGTCGCCCTTCAGTACAAATGGGCCTGGAGTGACACATGTTGTGTCAATCAGCTCGACAAGGGCGTACAGCAGGAGTCGATTGTCGCCATGTTCCGGTGGTATCGTCGTTCGTCGCTGACCGTCGTCCACCTCCTCGGCGTGTTGTCGGAGGTGCAGAAGGCTGGCTGCCTCTGGAAGAGCATATGGAATACTCGAGGATGGACATACCAGGAATACGTCGCTTCCGAGGTGGTCCAATTCTACACCGAAGACTGGAAGCCATACCTTGGACTGGAAATGTTCAACCATAAGGAGTCACCCGCTGTCCTCTCGGAGATGGAACAAGCGACAAATGTTTCCATGCAGGAATTGATCGTTCTCCAACCAGGTCTAGACAGAGCTCGCGAGAAGCTGTATCTCGCGTCCGGACGACAAACATTACGCGAGGAAGATATGGCATACTCGCTTTTTGGTATTTTTGGTGTCGCGCTCCCGGTCGTGTATGGGGAAGGAAACCTGGCAATTGGTCGTCTTTTGGAGCATATCTTGACGCGCTCGGACGAGGTGACCCTGCTCGCGTGGACTGGACCATCAGGCAGTCATCACAGCTACCTGCCAGCCAGTCTGACTGTCTACAACGAAATCATACCCCCACATGTCCCTGCCCTTATCGAGGCATCCGAGATGGATCGCATGGTCTCGTCATTGCGCATATCCATCCTTCACCTCCCCCTGGTTGTCGATCTTTACCAACAACTCTACGACCTTCCACCCTTGTCGCTTTCCGCCGGTCGCCTGAGACTTCCTGGGATGGTCTTCAAGCTCGATGGGCTTTCTCCTCGGTCAGAATCCGATGTTGGTCATGTGTACCATACGGCGACCTCCCTGCTCGGAGACGTCGAGATCGAAACGACTGCAGACCTCTCAGGGACGAGAGGTCTGCGTCTGATCCATCCATGGATCGCACCTCTCGTCGATCGGGACTTTTCGTGCGGCGAGGCGCTGTTCGATCTGCGGACGCGGGCGCTTCGGTTGCTAGTTCGGCTGCGGCAGCCATTTGGTGGGCTGTTGCTCGCACTGTCTGGGCGCGAACAGTACAGACGGGTCGCGACGGACAGCTTGATCGTCGTTCGGATTCGGGAGGAAGCGCCGTTGAGCGAGCTTATGCAGGCCGTGCAAACGGTTTACATACAGTAGACGCCGGTCGATTCTTCGATAGACTATCGCCATACGGCGCTACTAGTAATTTACGGTGCGCGCTCTAGCAGACGTTTTTCGTCGGTAGACCTGATTTTGCGCTTCCAGGGGCTGCGTCGCTTTGTGACAATGACTACAGCGATTCCGAGTCATTGTACGTTGTATGAGCCTTCTAGACGTACAACGGCTCTGGTTTGAGGTTGCCGGCACCACAGCTTGTGTTTATTGATCTCGCAAACCCGGGCCGATCCACCTCGCTGGGGCCACTAAAACCGAATCTTTCCACCTTCGTCCCCGTGCTGCATACGCTATCTGGCATTTCCCTCTTCTGTCCGAGAAAAATGGCGTTCAACGTCCGAGTCGGCTCTTGTCTCGTCAGCGTCGTCGGCTCGTCCGACGCTCCCCGTCTTCTCCTTGATGACGTACGTCGGAGGAGATATTCCAGTCCAATCAGTACGAGGATGGCAGTGCGGCGTCTGGGGTTCAGAGGTGAACCGAGCTGGCCGAAGCTGTCGCTCCCCGGGAGAAGAAGATCTAGGAGTGTGTTCTAGCTACCTCGCCGTGGTGCGGGACAGATCACGCTTTGGCAAACGACTTCAGCCTACCGGGGTCGCTGTCTGACAGTCGCCTTCGAACGCCT